>AYEL01090005.1:0-55746 GCA_000484575.1 Olivierus martensii | reverse complement strand
CCGAAGCGACCTTTACGGGCCGAGAATCGCCTCCGTCCACAGAGGGAGCGGAGACACAAGAGGCGTGTATTTGCTACAGACTGCAGCTCATTACTGAGCGACCGGACAGTCCCCGAAGGGATCGAAAACTCAACGGTTTTCTCACATCAAGTTCTCCCAAAAATGGGAAATCCTTAGGACACCAAAGCTCGGGCGTAACCGCCGCTAAAATCGCGACAGTCCGCAGGAAAGTCGGAAGAGTAAAGTATACCCAAATCTTCCACAAGAGCAGAACCCTTACTAATAATCGCATCGGATGGGCGGAAGGCATGACGACCAGCCGCTCAACTTGAGAAGGGCGAGCATCTCCCCCGGTTCGATCATCGATGTAGCCCACTGTCTGCGCCAGACTGGTGGGCCACCATGGAGACGATATCGACCGACGCCGTGCAATGGCCGGGCTCCTGGCGCCTTGCCATGGCCGAAATCGCTCGGATCAACTCCCCGAGGTTTTATGATTCCCTAGGAAGCAAGCTTCCCCGGCCTCTGGTAGAACCCAATCAGCCCGAACAAGGCCAACTCTCGGGTGGGCTTCTATCCCTCCACCATTCATCCGTTCGGACCGGTACAACGCCTTGGGATTTGGTACCCTTATAGAGGACTCGTACCTCGCGCAGGTCATACGTCGGACCAATTCTTTATCCCGGATCCGCAGGGACTCGGACGGTCGAGTGGCGAACTACAGAGCATCCATCAGCGAGGGATGGGTGCAGCCATGCTCTACCGACCCTATAGGAATTTCTTCACTAGGGGCAGCTAACTGGGGGCCAGGCCAGGGTTTTTCCCGTGCCGACCAGTTGTTGCTGCTGGATTTCTCCATAGAAAGTCAACCGAGATCCGAGGGCGAATTATCCGGCTAGGACTTCCCACGGCTTGTCTATTCGGGCGCCTTCTTTCCCATTCGACTCACCATAGACACACCAACGTCTGCACACGCAAGTCAGGAGGTGTGGGGTCGTCTTCGCCAGAGTTTCGCCAAGCATTTAGCAACCTCTTAGTTTCTCCCTGTCACTATGGACGTATCGGGCCGGATATACCAGATACAGGCATAGTGACAGCCGGTAAGCCTCTCACCACGTCAAGGCGGGCGCCCTCGAGAGGGTGTGGCCCGCGGGCCGGGAGTTGCCCACCCCTAGTATAAATAATACTAGTATATATTTATTTATATTTTATATATTATTAAATATATATATATTATTGGCATATTAACATACAACCATATTGATTATATATCATTAGATATTTATCAATATTGCTAATACTTTCGGACTCTTCTGAATCTGACAAAAGATCACACACAGTATAAGTACAAAATTTTTCAGACACCAATAACTTTTTACTTCATCTATAAACAAATTTCTGTGTGTGTTTTGTATGAATCACAGATTTTTGTTGCAGTTCTTTCGTTTTACTAAGATAATAATTATTTTTTATCTAAATGTAATTGTTTAAAAGGAATTCAAAAAGTGTTTCAAGAGAATTATAGATGCGACTGAGATAAAATAATAAGTTTATACAAAAATAAAAATATTAATATAAATGCGTTACATAATATCTGATTATAATATGTACAGGACATTCCTTTTCAACATTATATCATAAATAAAAAGATGATCATTTTATATTTTTCTATGAACCGACACATAATATTTTTAATATATTTTCCATAATCAAATAAGCATCTTTAAACATTAAATTATTTTTACCATAATAATTTTTCTTATTTTTTAATCACTATTGCATATAATACTGTATTACCAATAATAAACCAGCTTTGTGTGCGGCATATTGTGTAACAATCCACTCGTAACAGTTGGGAGACCAAAGGGCAAGTCTATCATTTTTCTTCAATCCCAAACCAATTAATCCCATTGCTAAGCTATCCACCTGATAAAAGGAATAAACTTTTTAAACAAATTCAATTTATTAATTCAACAATAGCACAATTTATAATATTAATTAATATAGTATATATCTTAGAATTAAAAATTTCGTTAATACTTACATCTTTCTTGAATTGATAAAATGATTTTCTTATATTTTGGAAAGGCATAACAAAAGCAACATCATCTCCATAACTATCTGCAGCTGAATCCACAAGATCACCGAGCGTCATGTTTAGGAAAGGAGATGTTCCGGGTTCATGCCAATAACTTGTAGTTAATTTAGGTATTGTTCTTTGATTATAAATATATCTCCAAAAAAAGAAATATAAATTAGATAAAATTGTCTAATTAGACTATACATTTTTCAGTCATTAGCAATTAATTTTATTTTTAAATCATTTCGATATTTTGCAGTTTCTTTTATAAAATTTTTAAATCGATTTCTTATACATATTCCAAATATTGGAATTTATTATTTCAGTTCATTATTTACCACCTTGGAGAATCCAAGTCTCACACCTACAGCTTTTCAGGAGGGCTCCGGGTCTGTCTCTTCAACCCTTTCTTCAACCTTCCGGTTGATTCCACCGTGGGTGTTGTCTATCTTGTGGTACGTTCAAAGTGGTCGCCACCAGATACAGAATATCCGATGAACGATATGGCGGCTTAATACAAGTAACCTAACTCACCATTATTTAATGAATAATCTATAAAATTTAATTTAATTGATTGCAATTAATTAGTTATTGCATTCTGAATTGAGTGTTAAATCTAAATTTTCATTAATTTATATTATTTTTATAATGAGTTCGGTCTAAGATCATTCCTATCTGCTTCTTAGGATGAAGACAAAGACCAAAGGTAGTTTAAGTCGAGTTCGATAAATAGATTCTGTAGAGTAGGGCTGTCCAACCCGCAGCCCATGATGTACTGAATGCGGCCCAACATAAAATTATAAACTTCTTTAAAACATTGAGATTTTTTATGTACTTAATGAAGTTAATGAAGTTTTTATTATTTAAATGCCTATCTACATTTTCTATTTCCATTTTATAAAATATTTCTTAATTCAGTGATTAAAATTTCTTGACCTGCTCAATGATTATAAAAAAATTACTGAACGAAAAGAAGTCAAAGATTATTATGTTACGATATTTTTGTTTATTTGTCATGATGAATATCATATATTGTATATTATATACTAAATTTTTGTTTAACAACTATCTTTTTTTTATTTTTTGTTTTACGCCCCTTTCCAATCAGTGAGATTACTAAGGGGCGGGGCAGTTCAAACCATGGGCTGCACCTACACACGTGGAGGGGGACCGGATGGTGAAGGACGGGGATCGCCGTGCCGGACCCGGAATCCCGAAAAAACTTTTCAGGAGATGCCGGACCCGGGTCCTCCTGTTTGACACGCCAACCGTTATCACGTGGTCTTAAAACATTGAGATTTTTTATGTACTTAATGAAGTTAATGAAGTTTTTATTATTTAAATGCCTATCTACATTTTCTATTTCCATTTTATAAAATATTTCTTAATTCAGTGATTAAAATTTCTTGACCTGCTCAATGATTTTACAGCGTTGGGTCGCGGGTTGGACACCCTACTCTAAATAACAGGATGAGAAACCGTGTGGTAAAATAATGTTTATACGAGGCGGCGGCCGCGCCGTCAATTCGTACAATTTTTACGTTTTTACAATTGAATAACAAAGAATGATCATCGAGTGAAGTCGATTCGGCTGCCGAGTCGACAAAAACGATTCGTCTGTATCCAGCCTAAGAAAGAGCTTGGCAGATTTTATTTGCCAAGCTCTTTCCTAGGCTGAAGACAGACGAATCGTTTATTAATTTGTTTCTTACTTCATTAATTTTATGCTAATTAATGAAGTTAGAAACAAACTGCTTAGAATATATATAGCCTACTTTTTTAAGGTTGCAATCATCCGCCATTTTGCTTTCAATATAACGAATATTTTCGAACATTGAATACATTGAAACATTTTGCACATTTTTGAAGATTGAATATTCTACCGATTTAAATAGTTTCTGTAAATGTTAAAAATGAATTTCATGTTAAATACTGCAATGTTTTTATAAATTTTGGTAGATTTTATTAGACATAAGAATAAAATTTACCAAAAAATAAAATAAAATAGCAATTCTCGGTACTACACTGCAGTTATTGTGTTAATTTTTAATTAATATTTTAAATCCAGAACGATATAAGGAATTTATATTTAAAATACTCATAAATATCAGCATTATATAAATTTACTAAATTAATTCCTGAATTAATACTATTAATTCCTAAAATTAAAGAAACCAAAATTTATTTAGCTCTAAAATTTTTCTACAAATTTTTTTTGTGTTTATTTTAATAGTTTTAAACAAAAATCGTGATATAAATTTATGCATTATTACATTAGTTTAATGTAGCAAAAACAAACATGATTATTATTACGATACGAAACTTTTCTAAAAAAATAAAAGTTACTTTTATAATTTATTTTTCTTTTTTTTTGTGTTGTTATTCATTGTAACTAGAACAAACAGTATCCAGAATATTTTTGTATAGAATAAACAATAGATAAGAGTTTTTCCTCCTCGACAGCAAGACGAAAGCAGACGTTACATCTTCCTGATCTTTTGCTTTTTTCTATTAGTTTAAAGAATGGCTGATTTTTTTTAATTGTTTAGAAATAGTAAGTATATTGACTCAGATTTTAGACTTTCTCCAGAAGATTTTACCTGTTATCATTAAAAGTTATAAATGAAAGTAATGCACAATTTCTATATTGTTATTAATTAATTAATATTGTATTTATTTTGAAAAATAAATAAAATTAATTATTACGACTCAATAGTATAAAATTATCGTAATAATTTACAAAAGTTTTATGTCTTTTCTTATAAATTTCTCCTAAACTGTTATTTTTACAAAATGAAATTTTGTAAAAATTTCATTTTGTATAATGTAATTTTGTACATTTTGTACAATTTTTGTAATTTATTTATGTATGTATTTATTATTTATGTATTTATTATTATTATTATTATTATTATTTATGTATGTATTTATTATTTATTTATTTATTATTTATTATTTATTATTTATTATTTATTATTATGTATGTATTATTTATTTATGTATTTGTAATTTATACAAATACATTTTGTATAATGTAAAAAAACTGCTTGTGAGATGAAATTTCAATATTAATTTTAGCATACTTCTCAAAAAACTTTAAAAAAAGCAAATTGGAATAATATAAATATAATTCGATGTTTACAGCAAATAACACTAATTTACATTATTAAATATAATAAGGATATAATAATATTTTGTATTAGTTTCACTCATATTCAATTGAAAGCTCATAAAATATCATGTTTCTTACAGATCGTGTGAAATCTTATTTGTTTCAACATTCTTATGGTACAGAGCAACATTCTACCACATATTGCAGCATTCTACCTACCCATCCAAAATTAAAATTTATTTCCCTTTTTGTTCATTCAATATTATTATTTTGTTACTTTGTTTCAGTGATATGCCCAATTCTATATTCTTTTCTTCCTACAATAGGTTTTGGATGTATTAGAAAGGTTAGTTTGGTCTCACTAGCCTGAAAACTTTTCTATCAATCTATATCTACTCATGTTGTATGGCTGTTGAGGGAATGAAAATTTTTTTCTACACTTTTGGGTAACCACGCAAAATTATCGTAAAATAATCAATTTAAATAAAATTAGAGCCAACATTTTTCTGCAAGCATAATAAAAATCATTACAGATAATGAAGACACGTAAAGCATGTAAAGCCATTTTATGAGTGTAGTTAAATTTACAAACCCTCCCTTCGATATAGTCAGTGGCCATCAGAGATGAGAAGAGGAGCGGTTGCCCCGGATCTTACGATTTTAGGAGTATCAATTTATAACTCAATATGTACTATGTATACTGTTCGAGCTTCAGTATTTGTCAAAATTTGAAGTTTATCAACGTTTTCGTTTTTCTTGTACACTTACCATTGTATATTATACCACTGCTAATGTTAAAGCGCACAAAGCTTCTGTGAAATAAATAAATATTATAACTGAATTGCTATTGTTTTCATTTTCTTGTTCACAATTTTATTTTAAATTTCGAAGGATCTCAAAAATATTAGTTGTCCCGGGTATCTCATTTTCTCTTAAAGTCAGAGTAGCAAAGTATCTCTCTTACATATCTTGAACCTCTTAGTACTCTTTGAGTGGAAAGAGATTCTCCAACTATTCTAACTAACTAATTTTATAAATGCAATATTTAAAGTTTTAAATTGAATCAGTCAGTAGTATGTGTAATCACTTTTTAATACAGTTGATAGTTTTGGTTCATTAAATTATTCTATTGCTAATTTATCCCAAAAATTTTTTGACGGAAAATTACAGTATTTATTTAAATATAATGCAATGTTTTCTATTATAATCACTATTTTTAAACATTTTTTACATTTTTATTTCGATGAATATTTTGACATCTTCTAACAGGTATTGTTTTACACGTTTCAGAGAACAAAGTTTCAACATCCAGCTCATACCGCGATTGGACGAATGGTCATCGTACGCGGCATAGAAAGTTGAACAAAAGTCAATTTCGGCGTAAAAACGCAGCGTATAGCCATATGCAAATAGTGACATCATCAGCATCGATACACCGCCGTATTTACATTTCATTTTACGCCTGTGAGATCCAGCCTTAAGTAAACTTTTATTTTTTCCTACTATTATTAGCAAAAAACCGACATAAAGTCGAAAATAGCAAAAATCGAAACGACTTAAACAGAAATATGACTGTAACTGCATTATATCAAATGCAGTATATCAAAAAGCTGTATATCATTTCAATATTTTTGTTGTCCTTACAGTCATTATTTTTTGCTTACATTAAATAATAATTGTAACCATTTTGTCATATATTAAAATTAAAATACGCATATATATATATGAAATACGATATCACCCAATGCATTTCGAATATAAAATATTGAATTAAAAATTACTGTTTTTGTATTAAATAGAATACGAAAGAAGCGGATATTATGTCTGATTTATAAATATACATCAGACTCTGTTACACGCAAGTCTAATATTTATAAAACAAAATGCTCAAATATATGAAATTTGCATCCATACATGAAAGTCTTCTTTGTTATGATGATATAGCATAAGTTCAGATTTTTATCAGCTGAGTTTTCTTATGTGTCATATATGGTACTTGAAGAATCTGTCATTATTGATCAAGATAATCCGCATTGATATGACTATATATTTGGTGAAAATGTGATAGGATTCATATATCTTATTATTATCATATATAATATCAAAAGCATAGATTACTATATCAGGAATTCCTCCAATACGATAATCTATGAACTAGAGCAGCGCTTCTCAAACTTTTTTCATTCATGACCCCATTTTTCATTAAGACATTTTCGCGACCCCAGGTATTAAATATGAAATAAAACATAAGTATATAAATTATTTATACACACTTATTAAGATGAACACAATCAACCAACTACACTGAAAATTCATGTGTTGTCATACGTTAAATATTGGGCAAAGTATTAAATATGGAATAAAACATATAAGTATATAAATCATTTACTTCAGATGAACACAATCAACCAACTACACTGAAAATTCATATGTTGTCAAATGTTAATATTGGACATTTGTGGAAATTACATATAAACTGAAATTCAAGTATTTGAATTTAATTTTTGTAATTACATATAAACTGAAATTCAAGTATTTGAATTTAATTTTTGCGACTCCTTACATATAAACTGAAATTCAAGTATTTGAATTTAATTTTTGCGACCCTTATAAACTGAAATTCAAGTATTTGAATTTAATTTTTGCGACCCCATTGAAATTCAAGTGTTTGAATTTAATTTTTGCGACCCCAAATGGGGTCGCGACCCATAGTTTGAGAAGCGCTGAACTAGAGAATAGAATCAATCACCGGTAATATCGGTAATTATTTTACAAAATCATATATATATTTTCAGGACTATTTTAATAATTAAATAATAACTACATGTGCAGAAATAACTAGCACGTACCAATTTTTCCCCGAAGTGATTTAATGCTGCCTTCCACTCAGTAGCTACTAAATAGCGTAGCATTTTCATGCCCATCATAGGCCGCCCATATTTCTGGTGAAAGCCAATATGTGGAGAATTGAGTTCAATGAGCCAGTTGCGGACCTCTTTTGAAAAAACTAGATATATAGGACTGGGAATTGAACCTATTCTCAAGGATAGAAATATAACACACTTGCATTGTAGCCATTCCATTGGTGAAGTTAGTCAAATATGTGAAAGATGGAGTTCAATGTGGCGATTCTCTTGAAGAAACTGGAAATGTGGGACTGGGAATTGAACCCGATTCCTCCAGAATAAAAATATAACACACTTCCATTGCAGCCATCCGGCCACTCGTATCTCAGTTTTTCTAACTTAATATTATCATATTTACGCTGTAATTTTCATTAAAATTTTCATTAAACTAACTTTCGATTGATTTAAAGAATTTTTCAGCTATTTTCGATACAGTAGTTTTTCAATAGATTGTACTTTTGGAAGATAACGATGTGATTTTCTATACAAATTATAAAATAACATTAAAGATTAACATCGTGAGTTATATAAAAACACATAAAAGAACGCATTGTCTTGCATTATTGTATTTCTATTAGTGCATGTTGTCTGGGAAAAGTTTTGCTGTTATTATTTTGAAGTAGAAATAAAATCGTTTTTTTTAATAATTTTATTACCATTATCATTATAAATTATTATAATGATAAAATATAATATTACAAAATGACGAAACATTCGATAAAGAACCTTTACCATAGAAATTCTAATAAAAAGTGCATCTATTTTGTGCTGTCGATTTTTTAAAAAATATCTCACCTTAAAATTTGGGTTATTATAGTATTTTTATTCTAGATTTACAATAAAATTTGTATAGTTTTTCCTTCTTCAAAAATTTTAATTATAAGAGCAAGTCATACAAGGATGTAATTTATCTGAGTAAATATGATAGTTATTTTTTAGTTTTCTTTCAGATTTCAATAGATAATTTATATATATTCAAAATATTTCAATTTTATTGATAATTTTACGGTATTTTTAGTCCTAATCCGAAAATTATCTCTAAAACAATGCTTTCCGAAAACTTCCACATAATTTTCTCACATCCTATTTCTTGATGAGGAAATTGGAAAAGGAGTGCAAAAATTATAACAATAAATAAAGTCGTTTAGATATTTTTAAATATTTTTCCAGTAAATGTAATTATATTGTGTATCAGGAGTGGACAAACTTCGTGTCACTAAGAGTCGCAGAACGAGAATCTCAAATACTCGAGAACCATAATCAGTTTTTTGGAGGTAATCTTAATCAACGATTCCAAAATTTCTAAATATATAATAAACTATATTTAGAAATATTTATTGCATTTATTGTAAAAAAAATGAACTTTTTAAATTAAATTAAAGAGTTAAATTGACTCTGCGGGGTAAGAATCGCATTGAAAGTACCAAAGAAACGTAATTTGGTCATGGTGGTAATACATCAAAATATGTGTAGCATTTTTGTATTCGCTTGAGTTATTTTCTCAAATTACTTCATCTCTCGTAAGAAAAATTTGGAGAACTGTAATATTCAAACTTTTCACAGAAAAAAAGCGCTATATACAGTATATATATATATATATATATACAGTGGATTCCGATATATATCTTCATCTCTCGTAAGAAAAATTTGGAGAACTGTAATATTCAAACTTTTCACAGAAAAAAGCGCTATATACAGTATATATATATATAGCGCTTATATATATATATATACAGTGGATTCCGATATATATATTAGGTTTGCCAGGCCTAGGGGTAAGAAGGCCGCATTCGTATCTCGTGCACTGTGTCACCCAAGCGATCTTTACGGGCCGATAATCGCTTCCGTCCACAGGGGGAGCGGAGACGGGCCGAGAATCGCCTCCGTCCACAGAGGGAGCGGAGACACAAGAGGCGTGTATTTGCTACAGACTGCAGCTCATTACTGAGCGACCGGACAGTCCCCGAAGGGATCGAAAACTCAACGGTTTTCTCACATCAAGTTCTCCCAAAAATGGGAAATCCTTAGGACACCAAAGCTCGGGCGTAACCGCCGCTAAAATCGCGACAGTCCGCAGGAAAGTCGGAAGAGTAAAGTATACCCAAATCTTCCACAAGAGCAGAACCCTTACTAATAATCGCATCGGATGGGCGGAAGGCATGACGACCAGCCGCTCAACTTGAGAAGGGCGAGCATCTCCCCCGGTTCGATCATCGATGTAGCCCACTGTCTGCGCCAGACTGGTGGGCCACCATGGAGACGATATCGACCGACGCCGTGCAATGGCCGGGCTCCAGGCGCCTTGCCATGATCGAATATCGCTCGGATCAACTCCCCGAGGTTTTGTGATTCCCTAGGAAGCAAGCTTCCCCGGCCTCTGGTAGATCCCAATCAGGCCGAGCAACGCCAACCCTCGGGTGGGCACATACTCGCTTTGACCTGAACGGCTTCTATCCCTTCACCATTCCTAGGAAGCAAGCTTCCCCGGCCTCTGGTAGAACCCAATCAGCCCGAACAAGGCCAACTCTCGGGTGGGCTTCTATCCCTCCACCATTCATCCGTTCGGACCGGTACAACGCCTTGGGATTTGGTACCCTTATAGAGGACTCGTACCTCGCGCAGGTCATACGTCGGACCAATTCTTTATCCCGGATCCGCAGGAGATCGGACGGTCGAGTGGCGAACTACAGAGCATCCATCAGCGAGGGATGGGTGCAGCCATGCTCTACCGACCCTATAGGAATTTCTTCACTAGGGGCAGCTAACTGGGGGCCAGGCCAGGGTTTTTCCCGTGCCGACCAGTTGTTGCTGCTGGATTTCTCCATAGAAAGTCAACCGAGATCCGAGGGCGAATTATCCGGCTAGGACTTCCCACGGCTTGTCTATTCGGGCGCCTTCTTTCCCATTCGACTCACCATAGACACACCAACGTCTGCACACGCAAGTCAGGAGGTGTGGGGTCGTCTTCGCCAGAGTTTCGCCAAGCATTTAGCAACCTCTTAGTTTCTCCCTGTCACTATGGACGTATCGGGCCGGATATACCAGATACAGGCATAGTGACAGCCGGTAAGCCTCTCACCACGTCAAGGCGGGCGCCCTCGAGAGGGTGTGGCCCGCGGGCCGGGAGTTGCCCACCCCTAGTATAAATAATACTAGTATATATTTATTTATATTTTATATATTATTAAATATATATATATATTATTGGAAAAGACATATCTATGAGTTATATTTGTTTGTTAGTTAACTGTCTGTGTCAGTGCTGAGAAACTTTCTTACTATGTTGCATGTATTGAGTAGTGATGCTTTTTTGTAGTGTTACGTATGTCTTGGGATGTAGATCTAATGTTTTGAGGCTTTTGTGTAGTGTGTGAGGGATTACTCCTGTTGAGGAGTTATTATTATTATTATTATTATGCTATTGAACATATATGAAATTTGAACTTTATTTATATAGAAAAAATTGATAAATTTATTCTAGAATCGATGTTTTCAATCGATAAATATTGCAATTACAGAAATCTATTTTGCATTTCTGATTATTTCTTTTTTCTTTCTTTCTAATGAATAAAAGCCTCTATCCCCTTATTGATAACCATATTTTTTATGTTGTTATTATTATTTTTTTTTTTAAGAAAATAATTCTTCAAACTAAAATTTTTATCATCAAATTTATTGCGTGATAATTTTTTAATTGAAGAAAATGGGTTAGAGTCTAATTAGGCGATATTATTCTCGATTAAATATTAAAATATAATGTATAAAAAAATTAATTGAATAATTTTTATTAATATATCTATACAGTATTTATAAAAAAAAATTTTAAGTTTTGTTTTTGTACGTGTTCTTTATTCATTACTGTAGTTACGATGTAAACATCGAAAGATTTCGATGCGTGGTATAATACGTCATAATTGATAGTTATATATATATATATTCTGATAATTTAAGCAAACATAAACTATTCCTGTCAAGCTCAGCATCAAATTTAGCTGTAAAGCAAATCGCAAACTGTCACTCCCAGACGGAACTTGTCTGTGACGTATGGCAACGCAAATATAATCATATACTTCAGACACGCTTGTTACTTGTTTTGTTCAACGTTTGCAGTAACATAAACACAATTCCGTATAATATCATAAGCGTTAGAAATTATTATAAAACTTGTTTACGCTTCAAACACGCATCTTCCTGGCTAGCACAGTTTGTTCCCACTTGAAGTTCGAGGATAAATTCGGCGAACTTGTTTCGAATGCGTTTCTGATAACGATTTACGTTATTTTGGATTAGTAAATTATAGAAAAAATAATAACGCGTTATATACGCGTTATAAAAAGCGCATAATTTATTTTTATCGAATTAACTTTGTTACGTGTCTAATATATTGTATATTAATTCATCTATAAATCGATGGCGGACAGATAATATAATGAACCATATCGATTACATACGTCATAGATTAATGTTTAATTTTTACAAAAATCATAATATTCAACACATTAAAGAACTACTAACTGAATGTACAGTACTTTATGTGGAGTGTCAGACTTTATAAAAAACGTAAAATTAGCGATAAATTGCTCCAAATTCTTAACTTTTTACCATTTAACTACATTATAATTTACTTTTGTCCTCGCACATTCGTATTTATTCATTTTAAACAGTTTTAAAGATATCATCCCATACACCTTACAAACTCTTTCCTGGCGGCCGGATGGCCGAGTGGTAACGCGTTGGCGTACCACGCTGGAGCTGGCCGAGTGGTAACGCGTTGGCGTACCACGCTGGAGGACCCGGGTTCGAGGGTAACGCGTGGCGTACAACGCTGGAGGATCCGGGTTTCGGCGACCCGGGTCTGGTCCCGGATTTTTTTCGGGGTGCTGGGCCCGGCCCGGTGATGGGTCTGGTCCCGGATTTTTTCGGGGTGCTGGGCCCGGCCCGGTGATCACCGTCGGATGGCCGAATGGTAACATGCTGGCGTGCCACGCAGGAGGACCCGGGTTAGCATGGTCCCGGGGCCGGATGGCCGAGTGGTAACGCGTTGGCGTGCCACGTTGGAGGACCGGGTCTGGTCCCGGAATTTTTTCGGGGTAGGGCCCGGCCCGGTGATCCCCGTCCTTCACCATCCGGCCCCCCTCCATGGCCCGGCCCGGTGATCCCCGTCCTTCACCATCTGGCCCCCCTCCACGTGATGTGGGTGCAGCCCGTGGTTGGAACTGGTCCCGCCCCCTTAGTAATCTTCCTGATTGGAAAGGGGGCATAAAATATGCTGGTGGGTGATCCTCGTCCTTCACCATCCGGCCCCCTTCCACGGGTGTGGGTGCAGTCTCCGTGTTGGAAACTGGCCCCGCCCCCTTAGTAATCTCCCTGATTGGAAAGGGGGGGAGGCCCCGTCCCCTTAGTAATCTCCCTGATTGGAAAGGGGACGTAAAATGACAAAAAAAAACTCTTTCCTATAATAAATATATCAAATTAGGCCAATTTATCAATAATTAATGTGTAACATAAATATATCAAATTAGGCCAATTTATCAATAATTAATGTGTAACTGAACAAAAAAATAAATATATCAAATTAGGCCAATTTATCAATAATTAATGTGTAACCGACTGAAAAAAATACAATTAGGCCAATTTATCAATAATTAATGTGTAACCGACCAAAAAAAACCGGAAAGCATTAGGCCACAATTTATCAATAATTAATGTGTAACTGACAAAAAAAAACATTTTATCAATAATTAATGTGTAACCGACCAAAAAAAAAACGGAAAGCGTTATACTTAACGCTTTCCGTTAAGTGTAACGCTTGTAATGTTCCAAATAAGCGAATAGCGAAAACCAATATTAGAAATTTTTATAAAATTGAATAAATTCTCAAAGTTTAAATAATAAAATATAAATTTATTTGACTGAACTACTTACATATTATATTGAGTGTTTTATCGATAATTTTTTTTTAAATATAATCTAATTTTCTTCATCCATACCTTATTTTAATCATAAGACTTGCCACTATCAAAATATGTCAAACATTTTGTTGGACGGCTAATATTTCATATAGAAAATTGTGATTTCTCCGATCTCATATAATGAACGAAAAGTTATCAAAAAAATAAAATTCGGAAAAATTTTTTACATCTTTAGAAAGACAATAAAAACATATTTAATTATAAAATTATCAAAAAATTTAACTGAAAATTAAGCGAGATTTTACTTTTTTAATTTTTGCTAATTAATTAGGTTTAATTTGTAACATCGAATATCTACTAAAGGGGCTGAGATTTCAATAAAAATTCCAGATATCGAGAGTTGACTATATTTGCAATTTTGTAGCCTATTCATTATCTACAGGGGGGCGAAATGTGCTGGGGGCGAAAAGTGTAGGGGGCGAAAAGTGCTGGGGACGAAATGTTCCGGAGGCGAAACCTGGGGGCGAAACGTTCTCGGGGCGAAATGCAGGGGGCGAATTTTCCGTAAACCGGTCATCCGGCCACCTAACAACTATCGTTGGAAGTAATATATTTTATGTACGGGCCGAGACAATATTTTTCCTTCAAATGTGGCCCAAGGAAGCCAAAAGGTTGGACACCGCTGCTGTAGAGTATCTATTTATCAACAACTCATACTGTAGATGAGCCTGGCAATCGATATTTATACAGCAGTTTTTTAACGTTTGATAGGCATTTTCCTTTTTTTTCCCTTCTTACTACTGGTCAAAATTTGTAAAGTAACAAATTTTTAGTCATTTTACTTCTTTATTATGGACATTACATTTTTTACGTTCTCGAACAATAGTAGGCATTATTCTGTTTATTTTTCAAAGTAGTGCCATTAAGTGTCTTAAATACAGTATTTGCTTAAAAATGAATAATTTTCTTGTTGATATTAGTAAACTTATTATCTGAATCAATACATTGAACAAATATTATCTGATTTAATATTTGTTATAAGAAGTTAACAAAAAATTGAAGGATTTACCATTTATCCGTTTTCCTATTTTAATCCATTTTTAAATTTGAAAAGGTTTAAAACTGAATCATTATTACGTGAAAATGATTAAATCGAATCCTTATTAATTCCTTTTCGATTATTTTCATAATACTTTTTATCCTTTAGCATCAAAGCGTGGTTCTCATATCCTCAAGTGTAAGAAAAAGATCTTTAGGAGGTATGAGACTTTATTTTTTAATTTTGATTACTACAATTTTCCTTACTATATTTTTGATATCAGTTTCCAAGTTTTACATGCCTGTAATTTATTATAGCATAAATATTTAAAAAACACATTTATAATTGTTCTTATTAGAATAAAATATTATTTTAGTAAGAACAATTAATATATAATTTATCTGAAATTTTAATTGCCTGAGAAGGGATATTTTAATTTTGTTGAATTATTAGAATATTGTAATAAAATCTGAACTTGGAGCTCTTTTAACAGATTTTTTTTTAATTATTAAAGAAATTAGTTTAACTTTTGCATTAATACGCAAACATTATTCATCATGTACAAAATATTAATTTTAAATCATAATTGATTTTATTATAAAATTTCAACTCGAAACTTCATCTGCCTTGGAAATGTATTAAAAACAGAAAATTTTTAATATTTCACATTACATTTAGTTTTAGGTTACCAAAGCGCCTAAAATGAATTTAATGTGGTGAAATGATCGAATAATTAATCATGTTGACAAACTTGCAAATTATTCAAAAAAATATATATATATATTATCGGTCATATTTCAAAATTTCAATTCAGTTTGATCAATTTTTCGGATGTTCTGTGTTTTCAATAGATATCGGACTAAACGCTATCTAAAGCTCTTCCACGAAATTTTTATAAAAATATTAAAACGTTTAATCAACGCAAACTGCAGTGGTACCTCAGTATACGTCCGCCTTGGAATAAGTCCAACTTGGTATAAGTCCTGTTTGTATGCGAAAAATTTTGCTTATTATATGACCTTTGTTTGGAATACGACCGACTCGCGTGCTATAACTTGTATGAGTGTTGTGTGTTCTCTTAAAAAAAAACACATTCATTATATAAAACTTGTAGAGGGGTACCATCCTAACAAATCCCATATTTCCAAAACATCCTGAGGAGAAGGCAGAAGCAAAATTCTTTAGACAGATTTTTAGTAAAAGTTAAATCTGGTGAGCCTCAATAAGTTCCAAGTAAGGAAAAGAGACAGAAAATAGAAAGAGAAAAACACCAGAATCTCAGATTCCTGAAGTTTTATTGAAAGCGGACTCTCCTTCCAAGCAATAACATTTCCTCCCTTTTCAGAACCATCCTAGTAGGCATTCGACTTTTCTCAGCTAGATAGTGAGATTAAATTTTCATTTATTTCATCTACTATAATTGCTTTTGTATTTATGTATTTTAGTATTAATCAGTGTTTAAATTATTATATACAACCCCATCAACGTATAATATGCCCATAACAATAGGACTTTTTTCATGGGAACGGATTTATCATTTTTCCTTTATTTCTTATGGGAAAAATTCGTTTGGTATACGTCCTGTTTGTTATAAACCCAAGGATCTGGAACGGATTAAGGACGTACACCGAAGTGCCACTATATTCTATCTTACTGTAGGAGTAACTTTTTCCATTAGTAACTATTAAATATAGCTATAAAGCTGCATTTTTAAGTTATTAAAAAAAATACATATTCTATTGAGTTTTATAATACCAAAAGATACAAACAACATATACAGTATACAGTACAGTGTATTATATTAAGCAATTATAGTTATCAGTTAAATCTGTGACTATCACTATTCACTAAAATAAAATAAAAAAATAAAAACTATAGAAACGAATTAATTTTCTTATTTATAAAAAATTCCAATATTTTGAAAATTCTTAAATTGTTAAAATAAACAATTTAAAGTTCAAAAATGTAGACAATCAGCTGATATTTTATATTTGGCACACCAAATGTCTAAAACTTTGAAGTAAAGATAACACTGAACTATAAAGTTGATAATTCTTTTCCTTATGACATACAGTAAATATTTGCTTTGTATTCATGAAAGATTTTGTCTAATATTATTAGTTATATTATACATATATTTTAATAAAGTATCCACTGTCATATTTAACTATCATGTGATTATTCAATATAATATATACATGAAAATAATTAAAATAAATCTAAATTGTGTATTTTCTCTAGATATTATCTATATAAAGTTAAATCACGTATGAACTGACATTTTAACTTCGATTTGAATTTTTTTTCCATAGATATTAATTTCATCTTAAAATTCTTTAATAAATATGATAACTTATTAATAATAATATTTTAATAACTCATTTATTACATCAAAATTAATTTTAAACGAATATTTTTAGTTTTTTGCTATTTTCTTATGCAATTTATATAAGCGTAGTTATCACGTGTTCGAATAATTTGTCTTAATTCTAGTAATGTTAATCGAAAGATTTATATTTCATGCGAATGATAGATCGTCGCACACGTGATTATTACTAGAAGCTGTTGATCTTGAAAGTAATGGATAAAACTATTATTGAAAAATTATCTCTATAGAATGGAATGAAATTATTGTTATACGAGAGGAAATTTTTGAATAGATAGTCACCACCCATTGAAACGTAATTTAAAACTAAATTTTTAGCCGTTCAATAACTTTTGTAACAGTTTAAATGTCTTTATAATTGCAGGATAAAAAATATTCGAATAATTATTCACGCGGTGCATTAACGAAGTATTGATTTTCTTAAAAATATCAAGCAGCTTTAGAAAACATATTGCATTGTACTTTTATTAAATGATTTTTTTATATTTTAATTTGCATAAACACTGTAAATTAATAATATGTTATAAGATTTTAATAATGTGGACGTTATTGTTCATAAAATCAATTCGAAAAGGTTATTTTCATATTATAATACTGTATGTAGTTTACTTACCTCCGTTGTTTCGTTATTCTGAAAATTTCCTTTTTCTTCAAACTCCGACATATTTGAGGTACAAAAATCATTTTTATATAAGTTTATTTCTAAAAATATTTTATTTTTAAGTAGTAAATATAATAATTTTAAGTTATCGGAAAATACACCCGAGTGTATGCAGTATCACAAAGTACAGTGAAATGAATCATTCACTGATTTGAGTTCAAATACGAACGTTTTAATCAGTTATTCTTATCTCAAACAAACAACTCCAACTTGATCATTCTTTATTATTGTATCAGCATTAATAACTTATATTATAATTAATGGAGTTTCAATAAAATCTTATACTCATTCAAAATAAATAAAATTCTTAGATTAACTAGATATTATACTGTACTTCTAATTTACTATACTTCTCAAAGATAAATTATTTTTTAATACGTCTGTCATATAAAATACATAATAATTATAATTGAACTGGAATCTCAATTTTTGAAAACAAAATGATTTAATAATTGTTAATTTAATAAGAGCAATAGAATATTTTAATTGTATTTTATTTGATTTAATTTCATCATTATACTCGTATTTAGTTATATTTCTTTATATATAGAAGTTGTATTTCTTTCATTTAATTACTGGGAGATAGCAAATTCGACTAGTGAAAAAATTCCATAAATTCGGCCTTTCTCAAATTTTTTAAGTTTTGAAATAATGACGTTTAACCATATTGACATAGCAATCAGATTATTTATTCTTTCGAACACATTGTTATTTAGTCAGTTATTTATCTAAAATGACACAGTTGATATTGTTGTTTCATATTCTTCATTTTTTTATTTGTGCGAGGTTATTGCCAAGCAAAATAATTTCCTCCGTGAACGTAAGGATTTAATCTCACTTTTTACTTAATTATTAAATTGAATTTGTAATTATAAATTGAACCGATCAGAACAAACCATAGCCCTAATTTAAACTATTGATATTTTATTCAATGAAATTTGCTCTCTCATTTCATTGTTCATCTATTATGAGTTACCTTTCTTTTTTTCCTGCGTCAAATATTACAAAATGGACTTTTGGCCGCCCAGATCGGCCAAATACCCCACTGTGCGCCGTCTAGAAGCGGTTTTTGCTGTAAACCGTGAATGATAAAACTCCGTTTAAACAATCGGCCCTTAGTATTTTGATTTAACTGACGTATTAACATCATGAATGATTGACATCGATAAAATATTCTTAATATATCATCATGCACCGATGATTTAAATTTAAAATATTTGCTAAAATTTAAGCTAATTAAAAATTTTTATTAATTTTCAATAAATTTAGAGAATTTTTATTGTCAAGGAAATAAAACTAGTTTCGATTGTCTATCAAATCCGAAAATTTCTAAGCCTATTACCAAATTTCGACGTTTGAAAGATTTTGTTTTAATTTATGTTAGATAATTATAAATAAAATATTATAACTTAACACCGATAATCTAAAATAATTTATTTTAACAAGAAATGAAAGATAATTTTGAAAAATAAAACTCCAACACTTTTTTAAGTTAGAGTTATCGGCTATCGGTCATTGATTCAATTTATAATTCAGAAATTCGATTTAATAATTAAACAAATAAGATATTAAATCCTTACCTTTATAGAGGAAATTATTTGGTCTAAAATATTCTTTTTGGCGCACAGAAATTTAAATAATTATCAACTGAAATAGCAGTCACTGATTGAATCATAGTATATAAACAATTACATAAACAACAATGTATAACAAAGAAAGCTTCGTCTGATTGTTACGTTATTTGGTCTTATAGTTAAACGTCATTCCAAGAAAAAAATTGGTGAAATTGAAAAAATTTCAGATGATTGCACGATTTTTTTGCTATAATTTGAAATGTTAAATTTCACCATCTCTGTTATTAAATGAATAAATGCTTATATAAAGAAAATAAATTATTAGAAAATAAAATGCAGATAGTAGATAGGTCCATTGCTTTTATTTTATTAGCAATTACTAATGACAATTTTTAGTTTTCAATAATTTTTATTTCAGTTTAATTATTATTAATCTAGTATTTTTATCTGATAGAATTATTCAACAGGATTTATGTGACTAAAGATTAAATCTTTTTATTTAATCTCTTTATGAATTTTCTCCTCAGACGATTCTGCAATTTGCCTTATTTAATAATAATTAATCCAGTTTGAAATATAATTAATTTAAAAATTAATCTCAGATCAGTCTAAAGTAATTTAAAAATTACTTTAGACTGATCTGAGAACTTTATGAAAATTAAATGTATTTAGTTGTATATGTTTGCCTATTTCTATAAAATCTTCCCCTGGAATGGAAAGTTTTCTTATTGATTTATCCTTTAAACACCATTTTTCTCGCATTCGAATGGGCCCTATAATGAATGTTTTGCAAATCCATAGCGGGGTCTGAAATGTTCTTATGAGATTCTGCGGAGAGTTAACCAAATAATCGACTAATTATCATCTATTATTCAACTTAAAAAGTATTTAATTCAATTTCTAACTTTTACAAAAAAATTCATGTATAAAAAGTGATCTGATAAAATGTTTGAGGTTATTTTAATCTAAATGTAATATTCTAAAAAAGAATCCATTCAATCCCTTTTATTTTTATTTTTTTTTATCATGCATTTTTACATGCAAAATATGCTTTCTCATTTTAGCTTGAATATTGTCTGTTTAAATTAAAAGGCAATAATCTAAAGTCTTCATAATATATTTTTTCATATTTTTGAAATAATTATTTGTTTTTTTTATACAATAACAAAAAAATTATTGAAATTTTATATTCAATATTACTACTATTGCATATAAAATAAAATTGTGGTTTTAGAATTATATTCATATTATAAGTATAGAGAAAACAATCAACAAACTGGTTAGGAATTACAGCCAACATCAACTGAAAGAGAACATTTATTTAAACAAATATAGAATGACAACATCCAATTACTATAAAATCAGCGCTTTTGAGCAGACCAAAAATAAACTTCTTAAGATAACGAGAAATAACTTTATTGAGAAGCACTTTCGGCGTTAACACGCCCTCATCAGCTCATTCATTTGTAAACTTCTTAAGATAACGAGAAATAACTTTATTGAGAAGCTCTTTGGGCGTATTAACGCCGAAAGTGCTTCTCAATAAAGTTATTTCTCGTTATCTTAAGAAGTTTATTTTTCGTCTGCTCAAAAGTGCTGATTTTATAGTAATTGGATTAACCTAACCTTTAAGAGCAGTAAGAGAGTTTAAAGAATGACAACATAAATAAGAAAGTAAATGCATGAATAGTAGCCTATTGACTGCAAAAATCAAAGATAACAAACATTCTTTATATAACTTATTGAATGATTTCTAGTTGTCTATCTGTTCTGTAGTAGTCTATCTGTTCAGAAAGCAGGAATTAAAAAAATTTGAGGTAGAATTTTAACTTATAATAATGCATTCGATTCTAATGGCGATATAAACATCAACTAGATTTTCCTCTTCTCAACAAGTTCGAATTAGTGGACATTTATTCTTTTAATGTTGAGTGTGTGATTTGTAATATAATAAGCCAAAGAAAGAATGAAGAGAATAAGTAGAAAATATACACTTTTTATGTAAGTTTAAAGTATGTATAATACGTGTATACAGAAGATGGTCTATAGAAGAATATAATATGGTCTGTACGGATAAGATGAATGTCGTTCAATTAATAGTGTGTAAATGTTCTTTCTCTGAATGCTGCCCCCTGTTTTATGGGAATATGCGAGTATGATATTGATGATCGTTATAACAAAATCTTAAGCATTCCGCTTATCCCATGAGTATTAGCCAGACTGTAGGGGCTCTAAAGTTGCTGGCTCCAAGTGAGTTTCGGCGGCTTAATTAAAACTAACTTCACCTAATCGAACCAATATATATTATATAATATGATATGAGGTTATGTTTTTATCTCCGTGTTGTTTATGCCGTTTTTCATTCGGTGAGTATTAAGCTGTGGAGATTCTAATGCCATCGCGAGCAGTATATTACCTTTGGTGGATCAGCCGCCAAGTGAAGGTAGTATTCAATAGGCCGAGGCGGGCTCCTCGAAAGACTGAAGGTGTGGGACTGGGAATTGAATCCGGTACTTCAAGATAATAATTTTTATTTCATGTTTAAAATGACATGAACATATCATTGTAAACCATAAAATATTTAAATTTAAATAGTTCTTTAGAAATCACTCAAATTATCATTTATGATACTAAAGATTTTCATTTGAAAATTCCTAACTGTATACTAAAATTTATAATGTTACTGTATATGTTGAAACAAAATTTTATGTCATTTCAATAAACTATAATTTTATTGATAAAAATTTTTTGAAATTTTTCAAAAAATAATGTAATTCTTATAGCAAATATTCCTCAACAGCAAATACTGTATATTAAAATTTTTCACATTTTATTGAGACTGTAATTTAAGTTTTTCAATACATTCTTTTCGTAATAAATATTTTTGAATTTTTCCACTTTCTGTCTTGGGAAAATTTTCAAATAGTAGCATATATCTCGGTATCTTAAAATAGCTAATCTGAAAAATGATTAAATAAAAAAATTTTTATGACAATCTAATATGAATTAAATATTGCATTGTACATAAACATAAATTATTTTTATTAATTACATGCTTTTGTTTTTGTTAATATTGAATCTGTCATTAAAGAAAAAAGCAAGTGATGAAAAAATACTTAAAAACACTATTTTTGATCAACTTAAATATTATAATAAATACCTGTATATTACAAACTGATCGTTGACAAAAAAAATATATTTATTACAACATATACATATATATATATATATCCATAACTGAAATATTTTTAATCTTTAACATCATTACTTTTTATAAACATTAAGATTATTTATTTTAAACATTTTGATTTCTTCAAAGAAAATTAATATGTGATGTACAGTAATGATTATAAATTAATGTGATTTATAATCATTACTGTACATCTTGATGCCTATACAGTATTTTACCTTTTCAGAGCAAAATTCTCTGATATCCTTTTCTGTGAATTTCTGATTATGTTTCAGCTGTACACAGGCACAAAGTTCTTCTCCTAATCTTGAATCTGGAACTCCTACAACCTAAACAATAATGAAAATTTCACTTCATTTCTTACAAATATTTTTAATACTGTATTTAAAATTTTTATATAAATTAGCTGAATATTTACTTAATTATGTTTCCCTAGAGATAATGCAAAATAAATAAAATTTTAATATGAATTTACAAAACACAATATTATATAACGATCCATCAGAATATATTACTTTTATTAATTTTATAGTACAGTATATTAAATTATATTTTATTGTTTGCCATACTTAAAAAATTATGAATTGTGATGTACAGTAATGATTATAAATTAATGTGATTTATAATCATTACTGTACATCTTGATGCATATTGCCTTCGCTCGCTCTCGGCAAACTTTTCGCACTCTCGCGTCTGCATAGCCGCACCCTTAGGATAGTCGATGTTATCGGTAAAGAAGGAAATTTATACTAAAGCGCTGATTGGTTTGGAAAGCGATGAACATAAAAAATCAGCGTTTATACCTGGATACATACGGTACTTATATTCCCCTGTTTGTCCTTCGCTAATAATTATTTTTATGAAATTCTGCCATCGAAGATAACTTCCACGCCGCATCATTTATTCCTCCGGCTTCGATCATTTAAAAATCTTTTTCACCCGTAACAAAAGCGCCATTAAATAGTTTCGTAGTTATGACATTCGACGCATAGATTCTGCCAATGATTACGATTTATTTTTAATTATTCCAAAATAAAGTAAACGTTGGTGTAGTTAGTTCTTTCCAAACTGCGACATACGAAACTATTCACCCATATTAACCGAGTTGATATTCTACTGTTATAATAATTGGTGGTCTATACCCAGTGCCGGCTTATCAGGCCGCAGCCTCATAAATTTGCGATGGATAATTTTTTGATTTCATTATTTTTCGTTTATATTTTTCCAGTTTGGTAAATTTTAGGTATTTTAATTTTTAAGTATCTGGTAAAATTGAGACGATATATCGATAGTTTTCGATCTATCGTCTATCGTTCGAATCTTCGATCAAACTGTGGAATACCTGATAAATATTGAAGAATCGAGAAACAAAAATTAATATATAAACATAAACTTGACAAAACTAGTAATATAGATTATACAGTACAACAAGACTATAAATAGCGCATATTAGTGTAACTGTCCGCCTCTCTTCTCCCGCAGCTTTTCTCTTTACCTCCCTCCATTTCATAAAAATAATTATTAGCGAAGGATAGACAAACTTCGGCTGGACAACCAGCTAACAGAAAGCCGCGCTTCCTTCGGCACAGCGGATTAATAATGTAAGTAGGGCATTTATCCGCGTACAAACGCTGATTTGTTAGATGCTCCCCTTCCGCTACCTCTCTCATTTGTCCCGATGTATCGCTTTTTCATTTAATCGAAATGAATGAACGGTATCACAAAAACGTCCGTTTTGAAAGCGTTTTAGACGAGAACGATTTATATCTTTCGTAGAAAATAGGTAAAAATAAATGGTAATTTATTTTTCGTGCCAAATACAATAAGGACGTCCGCCGTGTCCTCCGAGAAGCGAAAATTATTTTCAATTTTCGTTGGGACGGAAATGGCCAGGGCTGGCAGCAGTGTCCGATCACTGACAACTTCCGATGCCGTTCTCTACGTGCCGAGACCGAAGTGGCAATTTTACGAAATCGGTGTTTACGAATATCGTATATGAACGGCCGGAATTAATCAGATAACCGTATTGGATACATCGCGCCAGATAATTGCTGGTCGAAACGCAACCATCTGTCAGTCAGATCTGTTTTCGAGATACGAAACGATAGCGTGCATATATTTTCTAAATCTGCCAAGGCTTTCCCACCAGACAGTACTGATTATACAGTAGAATTTAATTAGCCATTTTTCGTATGGGCGGTGATTAATACGGGCATTATTTATGGTGACCGGCTATTACGAATAATGACAAACAAAATCGGGCGCGGTAATAAATTTAAAAAATTGAATCGTATAGTAAAGCGTCGATTATCCAGACACCCTAGTAATAATTATTCCGGATGATCGGCGCTTTACTCCGTACCAATGATTATATAAAAAATCAACAGACACTGTATAATAATTAGAATAATTATTAAAATAAGTTCATTTTGATCATTCCTGGGCCTACAGCTTATAACAAAATAATTGGTGAAAATTTCACCAACTAGAATATTTTTGAAAAGTAAGTATTATTAACTGTTTAAAATAATGTTTCCATAAAATGTATTATTGGTAAAATTCTATAATTCTGTCAGCGTGACGATAAAATAATAAAAACCAACTTAAAGGCGAGACGCGATCGCTCCGCTTTTACTACCGACTAAAGGCTATCGTTATCGTCACTTTTGCCCACCTACCATAGCGATAAACAATGTCAAATTTATTACCACGCCCGATTTTCTTTGTCGTTATTTGTAATAGCCGGACACGATAAATAACAGCCATATTAATCACTCTGTCCGACTCCTTAATTATCCCATACTAATTCGCTGTGAAATTCTTAACAGAAGAGTATTCTTTGGATTTAGAAACGGGCAAACTGTACATTTAAACAGTACCGATTTTTATATCTATTCTTCGTATTATGGATACGGCCGTGGGGATGGGGATAGGCACACTGCCCACCATCGTTTGGCCGGTTTGAATTATCACCCACGTAATTATCTGTACGGTGGTGCTCTTCCGTAATTTTTTCTAGATGACGGTCACAAAAGTCAACTCGTAATATTTTATAGCCACTTATGTAACGAATTTTATACAGTACCTAACAAACAAGTAGAAAATAATTTCGTCTCGGAAAGAAACAGAATGTCAAATGCTTTTAAAAGAGAACGGATATATTTTATTAACAGTGGGCCGGAGGGCCCAAATCCGTTCTTTAAATTAACAACATAATACGATAAAAATGAAATGCACCACCGAAAGAGTGAAACATTCTTCCCATCGGAACATATGGAAATAAAAAAAGACAGATTTGGCCAATTTTAAATATTTCTTTCGATAATTTTCAATTGTATTTTAAATGTACCATTTTGTTTTTTGTTATTTTCTAATAAAAATAGCTAGATAAATTTTTTTTTGTGGTAGGAGCCCGAATAATATTTGGCGGGGATCAAAAATTTTAAGTTCCGCCACTGTTTATAACTAACATATCTTCGAATATGTTACATAAAAACTTTTATTTTTCTAACAGTTAAGCGTAAACCTTATATTTTGTAAATGTTTTTAGTTATAGAGATGTAAAACTAGTCATTTTGAAGCGTGATACGACAATTTGCCCGACTCCCTCTCTCATCTACAGCCCGCTGGTCACGCATCTACTATATCCTCCTCCCTACCTGACAGCGTGACGTAATTGACGGACGCTCTCAAATATACTTATTTAACAATATACTAACGACTAGATTGTTGTAAAAATGAATCGCTAAAAATAAATATGAAAGGAAGATTTCCTATATTTTTCGACAGCGAAAATGAAGTTTTAGCGTGTTTTTTTTGTGCTTATTGGATAAAGATAGGTGGTAAAAAACTAGACTGAAAAGGCATAGAGCCGAAATGCATTTGCAGATACCGTGTCCAAACGGATAGTTTATAAGTTTTTATAACTGTGATTTTTTAAAAATATTTTGTAATTGTCGTATTGTATTTTTGGCATTTTCATTAGGTTAAAAAATTGATAAAGCTTGAAGAATAGCCAATAATAAATTTCTGTTAAATCTTATACTGCCTAACTGTAGAATTAATTATTTAACGTTACTCGGTTATTTAAAAGAAACGGTCAAAACATTTTCTAAAAAAAGTTTTAAGAAATTGCGGCATTTCTTTTAAATAGTTTTTATTTCTCACGGATTTAATTAATAAGCGTATTTGGGAGCATCCGCCAACTACGTTACGCCATTTACGCTGTTAAGGGACTAAAATATTTTTAAATAATCGCCAATAAAAAGAGAAAAACAAACAAACCATCTTCTAACAGAATTTTTTAATTTTTCGTACAGATAAGGCCATAATTTACAATAACAACTAAAATTTGCTTTTTGAAGTATTAATTAAATCGAGAGTTTCGCATTTTTATTAACTGCTCGCATCGTTTTGAAGTAATACAAGTGCAGTACTGGATTCGATTTCTTTTCACTTATTCTATATTCTCCCCTATAACACGATTTCGGTGTAAGGCGCGGTACCATTTGGTCCAGCCCAACGGATCCGTATAGCCACGCCCCAGCCAAACCACGGAACTCCATCCTGCTTTCGGCCAATAAGAAACTACTCGGCAGCTGGGAAAAACGTGGCGGTAAACGACGAAATGTTAATAAATTTGCTGGGTGACGACCATAAAACCCGAAAAGAATAACACTCGGGAGAGAACTTAATCCAGATGCAAAGTTCGTAAACAATACATTAACTTACAGCTAATTCATTCAGGCTTTATAAAATATTTAGTTTTAGAATAACCAAACTTGTATTATCCATTACTCTCGTCGCTATACGATTGTATCTTCCATAAATAAAAAAAAAATGCAATATTGTTAATTGTTACTATTCATATTACGTTTACTGTTACCCTATTTCCTTAATTTAATTATCGTTTACTGTTTAAATTTCAATTAATTTATTTAATCAATTGTTATATTAACAATTGATTAATTTGTTATTATTTGATTATATTTATTTTATAAATTCCCAACATTATATATATTACCAATTATTATTTATTTTCTTAAATTTCTAATTTATATAATCAATTATCTAAATCATTTGTTATTTAATCAATCATTGCTTATTTTGCTCATTTTATTTTATCTAATCAATCCTTATTTATTTTTGTTAATTATTATCATTTATTTTTGTTAAAAATTCTGTAACAATATTATATTTTGTAACTCTGTAACCAGCGAACCGTTTAAATCAAATTTAATAAATGGCGAATACGATCTCTACCTCCCTAGTGACCTATCACACTTCTTCTGATAGGATCCTTTTCTTTTCCTTTCCTTTTTCTAAGGCTAAACCGGTGAGTACAGCCTTCTATCTCTTTGTTTTCCTCCTCCTGTATCTTCCTTCCAAAAGTGTTAAGTTAAGCATTATATTTATCGAAATAGATAAAACCACCTCCTCTTTTCTCCATCTGGAAATAAACTTTTTCTATCGGCGTATTCGATGGGTTTAATTTTTACCACATTCCTTATTGGCTACTTCGATACGACGTTTACCAAAATTACGGGTTCGTTGTACGGCCAATGTGAGCGCGTAAACTTTTGGCTGTCCGAAATCGGAATCTACTGGAAGGCGTAGTGCCGGACGAAATCGTAGAGTGGAAACCGCGCCTAACACGATTTGAAAATTGCGGAATCCCTCGTATAACACGAACTTCTACCACACGGTTTTTACTCACACATTTACAAAATTACATTTACTCTCCTACCACACAAAACGTTTTCATTAATTTTTGTAAATCCACATTAGGGACACTCGATACACACACAAAATACCATCCTGGGGAAATACTTGGTTAAAATTGGTCATTAAATACAATTTCGCTAGTTGACCGTGAGAGGGACGATACGCAGTCTATTTTCGATTTGGATGTGAAATCGAGTTAACTGGCGACTATCGAATATTTTGTGTTCCATACGTTCAGTTCTTGGATAAAAAATAAATTTTTATTCTTCGATAGAGGAAGGTGAAAGAGCGTATAAACTTTTTTATTCATAAATTTTTTGGGGGTATATGTTAAGGAACGATGGTTTTCTAGTGGGTTAGATTACAGATTTTGTAACGAGAGAGGAAGATACTCCAACTTTAAGTGCAGAAAATGAAGTTGATATTGTTAAAGAAAAAACCTCGTTTTAATTGAAAATGGGTAAGGAAGATATAATTATTAAACGAATGTTACGTAGGCTGCATACATTTTTCTTTCCTTTTGTTTTTACATATATTTTTTTCGATCTTGCGTATATATTTTTCTTTGTTTCGTGTAATATTCTTAATAAAAATGAAGTTTCTGATATGGAATTAAAGAAAGTTATTTGTTTTTAATTAATTTTAGAACGTAACTCGCCTTTTTGTATTGCTTCCACATCTCGTAGGCCTATAACGGTGTTTTTCACCTATCTACCGTGTTATAAGAGGGATACCTGTATAATAAATGCATTTTTTAATCAACAGATGACGCCACACCCGCCCATCCCCGCAGAGGGGTCAGCCGGATATTGGAGGACGGGGATCGACGGGCCGGCTCGGACCTCGTGATAAATAGTTTCAAGGTGTGGGACCCGAGACTCGAATCCGGGTCCTTCAGAGTGAAAACAATAAAAGCATTTATTATAAAAAAATAATAATAAAATGTTACAATCAAGGCAAAGAAATATATAATAGATTTGCGTAAAGTTTAAGTGTATAATAGATTTTTTACGATTATTTTAAAAATAAAACTATAGTATATAATTAAGATAAATGCAAATTGTATCCAACGCGAGCTGTTCCAGTCTGTAGTTCTTCGATCAAACGAACGATTCTATTATTAATAGCTCCATACATGTTATTAACAGCGGGAGGCTGATGATGTTTACGGACAAGTATCGTATCTGTTTGGAATTTTTGTAGTTGATTTTTTACGTATTTTATCAGTTCAAAGATATTTACACCGGATTTGTTGAAGATAGAATTGGCTGGTGGATATCGTCCCGGTGGGATCCGTACCATTTGTGGTTTTTCGTAACGATTGCGTATTAGTGGAGGAAAAAGACATCCATCATTAAGCGGGTATTAACAAAGTCGTCTTTAAAATGTGTTACAGCTTCAGATGCCGGACGATTGGCAGCGGGAATATTCGAACACCGAGTTGATTTTCAAATATTTCACCAAAAACGGCCCTAATTTTTACTAAATATCTTTTATAAATGCTGGCCACCGTGGTAAATGCCAGGAGGACTGCCATAATGATATATGGGGTGTGGGGTTCCAGATCACCTACTACTGATAAAATTCTATAGTTTTGGCGTCCAACTTGAGCAGGTCTCCAAAGTGGGGTACGCGAGACGTACCTGGGGTACAGTGAAAACAATTTCTATATATTGTTTGTAGACTCTACAAGCCGCTAGTTCACTGAGTATTAAAACTGAATCTCGAAATAAATTAAACTTGGAACCAGACCTTCGTATCGCGATGTCGGATAACATCAAACCAGCATCTTCAGAAATTATTAAACAAATGCGAGCCCATTGTTCTCATTAAATTGTAATAAGAAAAATAAATATGTAGCTACGTTTATAATAAAAAATAATGCGCAATTATAGCTTTTTTGGATACTAGAAAAGGTCTCATTTCCTCTTTAGAACACTAATTACAATAGATTTCTGCTCAATCAATTGGGGGTACCCTCCATTTATTTTTTCTATCTTAGGGGTAAGCAGTCAAAAAAGTTTGAAGACCACTGAACTAGAACTCGGGTGTAAAGCCGAGAGAATGGATGGGACAGTGTTAAATGTACGATACGTGGTCTTTTTCGTCGAATTTATTTATTTTTTTGGCAACTTTTTACGGTACAAACGGCGCCATAGTTGGTAGAATAATAAATGAAATTGTTTCCAACGATCAATCTCTGGCATAAGATGGACGATTTCAAACAGCGCAGCGCCGGCTTCCCCAGCCCGATTACGCTCTTTGAAGTTCCGAATAGCGTGTATCGTTACTTTTTTAAATGTATAGGCAACTACTATTAGTACATCGCGTCTCGGTAAGTTTTATCATTTTCTTAGGTTTGGCTGGGGGTCACCCGCCCGCGCCCTAGTTACGCCGGCCTGGAAATTTCCCTCCTTTGGAAATAACGGGTTAAAGATTTCTTCAAAACTGGAAAATGAGAAAAATATTCAGGAACCACTCATATTTAAGAGATGGGCTATACGGATAAAAAATATAAATAGAAGAATTGGCCCAACCGTATTTATTTGGTAAGGGAGTTAGGTAGCGCGCCTACACCGTTAAAACACCTACGCGTATCCGGTACGGGTGGCCAAATATACACGAAAAAAATCAAAACATAAGAAAATTCCCGTAGACCGACCCCTTCCGCTGACGGGTGGATGGCGCGCGTAAATAAAAAATGTAGAAAGTCGACCAAAATATTTGATAAGTAGTAAAAGAAAAAAGCCTTTAAATAAAAATAAAGATGGAAAAAGCCAGTGCGCCATCTTTCGGGACCTCTGGCTTTTTTCGAAAATACGGCCCATCGGCCGCTTTTCCCAGACAGCCATTAAAAAATCGAAAAAATAAAACTGGAAAAGCCTGGCTATAAAGACACAATCGTAATTTCGAAAGAAAATCGCTTTTAATATTTTGCGCATTAAGTAGGTTTAATTTCGTTAAGGGCGGTGGGACCCAGGCTGTAGAAGCCCAACCTGATCGCTTTTAATATTTTGCGCATTAAGTAGGTTTAATTTCGTTAAGGGCGGTGGGACCCGGGCTGTAGAAGCCCACCGCCGAGGAATATATGGAAAGAAATAACCATTTCGCTATTAAATACAAAAGTATTTTATTAGCCGAGATCTAGATACGGAATCCGTGCAATTCCATTTACATTAACGCTCCAAGTTTGCCTAATCAGACAATTTTTCAATTTTGTTTTCTCTGTAGTAATCCAGAAAAGCCATTTATTAGCGCGTCTACCTCCTATCTTCGTTATTAATACAGTGGGTGATCGGTTAACCAACATAATCCGTTCCAAGATAATATTCGTTATCCGAATTGTTCGTTAACCGATCATCGATTTACCATCGTTTTTATGGGAATTTCATTAATTCCTTCTGGAGACCAAAAAATAAGTAAATAAATAATTGTATAATTTCTTACTACGTTTATCTATACAGTATATAATAATCATAATTTATAGCGTCGATACGGCGACGTATTTACGTCGCGTTTTACGCCTGTGAGACCCAGCCTTAAAGGAGGTCGGGCAAAATACGCCACCGAAAACACCCAAAAATACCGATATACGTAATGGATTTGGCCATTCTCCGCGCTATCTATACGATTCGCGTATAATTTGTGGCTGGCACGTGATTTAGCTGGTCGAGTAGAAAGGCAGCCGCTGGTTAATTAATACCGCGTCGATACAACTTAAAAACGACTGTCGGTGTGGACGAGTGTGTCGGTCGAATAAACTTACCGAAATTTTATCGGGTTGGCAGGGTGAGGTGGAGTACGGCATCGATAGTATTTTATTTAGAAAATCAGTGGATGGAACTCGTCTCTGTCCCGACGTTACTTCCATTTTTCCCGCTAACCGTCTACAGGAAAATACTGAACGAGCCGCCTTTCATTCGGTCTACCATAAAAGAATTCCGTCGGGCGAAGAATGGTCGGGTATAATAAAAGCCGGGGCCGAATTTCGTGACGTCAGTGGTAAAAAAGAAAATTCCAGCTTCTTCGGCCAGCCCACTTATCGCCGATCGCGCTAAATGAGTCGGTGCCAGCCGAAACCTGGTAGGAAAACATCTATCGGCTAGAGAACGAATGTGGTAGCCAGAGTCTCCGACCGGCGGAGACGCCAGTCCAGGCTCGAATTTGTATACAGTACAGTATTATGTTTCTTAGGCCACCGTCTCTTAGCGGAAGATCCGAGGGGAATTCGCGCCTCTTCCGCATCCAGCCACCACTTATTTCTATCAAAGGGCCTCCTCCTCTCCACGGCCGATTTGGCTCCCAGATCGACTTTTTAGTCCCGTTCTGCATTTTGTCACCGGAGAACCCAACCCGGACCTTTCCACCCACCATTCTGTCTCTCTTACTCCGTACCTTTCGGTGGAAGGTAATAATTAGTACGGCCGGTCAGCGCTTTAATATCTCCATCTCGCTATTTTTTCCGTTCGACTGAGACGCTGACGTAAGAAAAGGCTTCCAGTCACGCGGATCTCCGTACAGGAAGCGCTACGTCACCCGACCCATCGTCCGGGTCACGGAACTCGACTAAAGGTTGGGGCCACCAGCCGAAGCGATAGGCGGGATTTCGGGCCCCAGTAGAGACGGAGAAAATATCGATACGCCGATCGAAACGCTAGCGCGTTCTTCATCGCTGGGCCCACCAGATAAAATTCTGTTCGGATCCAAAGTGACCATTAATCTAGCGGTAGAGATACCTGGCTTTTCACCCGCGCTCTACTCTTCGGTAACCGGCAGTCGGGCCCGACGCTGGAGACGCCCGTCTCACCTCGGTCGAAAGTGGATTAACCCGTCACCATGGAAACCGGCCGAGTGTCCGAGTTATCCAGGCGAAGGGACACCTGTGACTAAATACCGCGGGACGGTTCTCGGTATCTCGGGTTAAATTAACCCGGACCAGGTTGGGGGGCGGAGATGTATGGAAGATTCGGGAGTCTTGGATAAATTTTATCGAAGAAACCCTATTCACTCCGGTGGAATTAGTCCGGCTTCCCGGGTATTATCTATTTTCCCAATAAATCTGGAATTATTTTACAGTTAAAAAAGAAGAAATGCGGTGGTATAGTCGAGGTGTCCATTCCGGGAATAGCTACGCTACTATTAATCAATGAAAAGACTTAAGTGGGCTGGCGGCCAGACAAACGGCCCAACCGACGACAAAAACGTTGACGTCAACCGCCTCGAAAACTTTTCCGGTGAGAGGCTGGAGAACGACTCCCAACATCCCGGGCCGGCGTCACGTGATAGCAGCCAGTTCTGCCCGGAGGCATGCGCAGTGCGGTTGTTGTTTCCAGTCTGGGACAACTGGCCACCACTCGACCAACTGCCTGATAAGTCACCCAGCCGGCCACGGCGTCCGTTCTTTCGTCACTTTTTTGGTGGTGGCAGTTGGCCCATATTTATGAAGATCATAGAAAACCGTCGGCGGCCGCGGCGCCTCCATCTGCAGTCGGGCTATCGATGACGTAACGAGGAAGTGTCTGGAAAAATCCAGGTAAGAATTCCGTCTTTGTCTCTGGTCTGTTAAAATGTCGAAACGGCCATGAGAAAATATCCTGGCAAATACTTATAGGCTGGCGGATGAGAGGGACCAGCCTTTAACGTCAGACGGTTAGAGAAAATAATTGTCACGTAGCCGCGGTGACATCGGTCTTCTGGACTGGGACTGTTACACAACGGTGGCCGAGGTACGGGTAACGAAAACTTCCGTCCGAGGTGGTACCGGCCCACCTGTTGTTGTCCGTCGTCTCGTCCCATCCGACCAGAAACGCGACTTTTCGAGTGGAGCGGACGGAAAGCGACGTAGCCATGGCGGTTAGCTTCCGTCCGTCAGGGGTCACCTCGCTCGCCAGATCACTCATTCGGAGAAGGAGTGACGAGAAGGAGGCGTCGACGTCATCGGCTGGCGGGGAAAAGCCCGAGTTCGGAGAGGATGGAGTAGTCTGGTGACTTGTTCGATGAAACCGGAAACAGGTTGGGCCTGTCCCATTCGGTCGAGATGCGTCATCTGGCAGGTAATCCACTTGTTTGACTGCCACTCGCTGGATCGACAGCGGCTTAAGTTTCGGAGAACAACATGACTATCGAAACGGATCGGGGTAAGTTGTCGCTTCCTTTATTAACTTTTCGGAGTATTGGTAGGTAATTTGTGGCCTTTGGAATCGATCGGCCGGTCCGAATTTCGACCGGTGACCGGTGTTCTTTGGGCTGCGTTTCTGGCCGCGTCCGGAACGGAATAGGTGGTCGGACGTCTCTTCTTCCACCGTCGGACGTAGTCGATTTTCCATCGCCCGGTCTTTGACCTTTTATGGCGTAGTCTTTAGCGGAAACCAACCGTCCCACCCGAGATGGAACGCTTTCTGCCACTACTCGAAAATGACGCAACCCACTTTCCACTCACATCCTGTCCTTACCTGGAGAATTCGACGTTGGCCTCTACCTGTTCTCTCCTTACCTGTAGGCGGAGGTGACACACGGCCGACACTCGTGACTCAGGACGCGTGTGACTCACGTCGACTCCGAGTTTCACCAACGCGCGAAACGTCTGACCAGGCGTCGCCGTACGTCTCGCGCCTTTACCATCGACACGGCACTCACGTGACCGTTGCCAGGGCGATGTCCAGGCCGACGTCTCCGCTCTATTATTCACCAGCCGGTCTTCGTTTCGAGTGCCGCCACACATCGGCTGTCGTCCTAGCAACGTTGGCCTCGAAACGTACACAAATTCCTTCCTCCCCGGTGAGATGACGGGGCAATTAACCCCGGGGCCGACAGCTGCCCTTTCGGTATTACCTCGGGGTCTTAGCCCGCTATTTCTTCCACTTTCCGCCGTACTAAGAGGCCCGAGTAGCGCCCACCGCTGGGCCACTAATCGAGACTACCACGGGATTAATCTCCCGCTTTGTTTTTGTTTACGAAATGGGATAGTCAAGGTCCTCGGGCGCTCTTCCCCTTCGGAGAAGGGGTTGATTGAGAAACCGTACCGCGTGGCCGGCTACTATTATCCGGGGTAACGGGGGGTGATGTCATTCCGATTGATCTATGCCAAGATCTTTCGCATCTGGCCATTATACACACTACCGGCGTTTGTGTGTACCGGATGGTTGGCATGGCAACCACCGGTGGCTACGCCAATCGCCCTCCCCGACTTGAGTCAGTTTTCCACACTTTTTCTATCGGTAGCTTTATTCCAGGTGTGGTCGAGGCGTCCCGTCCAGAGCGTAATTGTCTTTTTCCCGGTTTTCCGACATGGAGAATTTTGCAGGTGAGATTCGGCTCCCGAGGGGGCCGGGGAGAGGGGTGGTGGGGGACGGAAAGACGACTTACGGGCCCTGCCAAATGTCGACGGGACGGCGGGCGCTAGCCCTAATCGGAGGGGTGACGACGGGGAACGACGAATCCTCCTCCACCAGCCACTTTTGTCACCGAACTCTCGGTAGCCGCGGTCCGCGCCCACCCATAGCTTCTTTAGCCCAGTTAACACCCCGGATTAATTACCCCGGCTGGAGTTCCAACGATTTACGACGGGACCGTTGGGTAGTGACATTTTAAATAATTTCGCCCGTCGGTGGTTGAAGGTAGGAGAGACGGGGCGGGTGGAGGCGACCCTAGGTCGTCGCAGGTGTTACCTCTCAGGCGTCGAGGCTGCCGCCTTTCGGTCGGTGTCGGCTCGAGATGTCTCTATTCGGAGTAGCTGGCCTCCTCGGCCGATCCAACCGGACAAATAAACGGAGCGGATGGACCCGATTCAACAGTTGGTAGGCGGAGGGCCGGGCCGTATTTCGGCACCCAGCGCGCCGTCCGCCGTCTAAGCGTGGCCATAGTATCCATGGCCATACAGACGACTATGGGGAAACGTCGATAAGTCTGACTTTCCAGTGGCCGTATTCGTTATAACCTTCCGGATAAATTTGGAAGATTAACCGCGCATCTTTCTTTCGACTTTTCGCGCCTCCGGTGACGAGTAACCATGGTTAGGTTTCTCGGCCGCCGGGCCACTTACCGTATCGATTTTCTGCCAGTGGGACGCGCTTCCCATGACCGAATCCGACCCGAATCCACCGGTCCAGCCCGTTATCCGGAACTTTCTTCGTTTTTACCGACGTCACCATCCGATTGTCTTCATTTTCTGGTAAAAGGAAGGCGAGAACGACCCGAAACGGTTTGAGTGTATCCGCAACCCATCCAGTAGGTGGATTCTTTTAGGGACTGGAGTAGAGAAGATCCGGTCGGTAATCGACCGCTTCCGACCGGGAGGCGTACCCCCCTTTAGCCGGCCACCTTACAGGCGAGGACACCGGTTTAATCTGTCGGCGGAACGACGTTGGTGGCTAACTTTTAAACTGTTCGATTTTTACCAAATTCGGTAAGTAGATGGCCAGTCCCATGGTATACTCACCGCTAATCAGGCCCGGTGGGCGCCCCTACGGCCGATTCCGAAATTGTCGATGGTGGGACCGCTATTCCGGCCAAATACCGATAGTCCGGCAAACAGCGTTAGCGCCACCACCGTTAGACGTACCGCCTATCGACTCGGAAAATCGAAAGCCGGAAAATTTCTAAAGACGACTTTCGTAGGCGTAAATGTAGGCCACCGTACGGGTCAAATAGCGGACCGGATTAAAAAGGATACGTTTAACTTTGGTCGAAAAGCGCCTCCGTCCCGGCCAACCAGAGGAAAAAACCTTAAAAGTCGTCGTTTGGCGGAAAAAAGTTTAAAATGCCTACCACCTCGACCGAATGGTGGTAATTTCTGGCAATCGTACGGCGGGGAAATTTTCAAAGGATACGTTTAACTTTGGTCGAAAAGCGCCTCCGTCCCGGCCAACCAGAGGAAAAAAACCTTAAAAATCGTCGATTGGCGGAAAAAAGTTTAAAATGCCTACCACCTCGACCGAATGGTGGTGATTTCTGGTAATCGTACGGCGGGGAAATTTTTCTACCGCGCGGGGATATTTCCGGCATTATTTTAGTGGCGGGAAACTTTTTACTATTCGAAGAATTTCTTCCCGTGTCTTTCTTCTATCGAGACACGGGAAGTCCGCTTAGGTCGGGCAGGAATTTCCTTAAAAATTGGAGGTAGATACCGCTACCCCAACCGCGCGCGTCGGCACCGGTGGCTAAATACCGTGACGCGTACGCGCGCGTGTAGCCAGCCTATCGATTACCGTATCGGCGCGGTCTTCCCGTGTCTCGGCCGTCCCATTTTTCTAATCCGCCTGGCCGGGCGGTGATCCCAGTCGGCGTGGCCAGCCCGCTATCTCCGTCCGTTCCGTCACCTTCTCCGGTGGTGGCTGTAACGGCGGGGCGGATCCACCAAAATTTACCGGCTGTCCAGTCCTAACCGAAACATCAAAAATAAGGAGAGTTTGATGTTTTCTCGGGTCCGTCCTCCTTCCACCTCCGACTATTAGCCAGTACGCTATTTTAAAATCCACGGTTACTGTCAACCGCGGCTGGAGGGGATCGGCGGCTTCCAGTCCCAGCGAATTATTTCGGTGAAGTGCCGAGTAGACCACCTCCCCCTTCGCCGGCCGGCCCCATTCCCTCCGTTCCTAAATCGTCACTTACTACACCATTTACCTTTATCCACCGATTAATTAACCCCACGCGTGGAGCGGTGCCACCGGTGGTGGGTGTGGTAAAGATTTTGTAACGCGCCGTACTCGGGCCAGAAACCACCGTAAAAGGGCGGGCCAAGATCTACCGGGGTGGAAGTCGGGCTACCAGAATTTGGCGCGTGGCTGCCGGGTACATCCGGAAACGATGCGGGTCTTTATTTTATCCGCCTACTATAAAATTTTTATATGTGGGAGGAGAAGGCCGGCTCCATTACGGTGACCAACCAGTGAAGATAAACAAAAATCGGCTGATTTCTTACTCTAACTAATATCGTCCCGTAATGCCGGGATTTTATTTTATATGTGTGTAAACCCCGCGGTGTATTTCCAATTCTAAATTTACGCAGCGTTTTATACGTGAAAATTCTTGGTGGCCCCGAATAATTTCTTATTTTAAGTGGCCGCCGAATTACCACGCGGCTCGTATCTGGTTGGAAAGGACCGCTTCCGACGTCGCCATTTATCGGGCACCCCCGTACGCCGTCCATCCCGATTCTTCGGCCTATCCCAAAGAAAATTTTGTCCCAATTATTTTAGATACGAATCTATGCCGGAATAGTATGTAGCCCGTGTGGTAGCGGGCTGGACCGGGTGAATACCCGTATCGCTGTCTTACCCACCTACCTACTGCTTATTACCCACCCTTCCGAATCGCTCGCTAACCGATAAAAGCGGCGTTAACGCGCCGATATATCCGGCCTGTTAACGGTACCGGTGGTAATTATTAAATTCGAATTTAGTTAACCGTCGGCTAATTAAAATGTGCTTTTTTTCAGAAAATGAAGCCAGTGGACAGTCGCGTCGCGTTATAAGTAACAAAGCCAGCCATGCGGGTGGTCGACCTTTATCCGTTCTGAGAATGTCACCCGGTATTAACCGAGCTAACGGAGAGAGTATTTTAAGTAGTTCCAGCGAATTAGGTAAGTTTAAGACACGATTTATCCGTTCGGTCATTTGTCGCCTTTTATCACCTAATTTTATTGTGGTATTTAATCTTTAGGAAATGCGGAAGTCGGCCATCTACTCGATAAAGAACTGGGGAAAAATGCCATAGAATCTGTAGATCACCCGATAAACGATGGACCAAAAACCGAAAAGGGACCAAATAACCCCAACACTTTAGAATATTTCGAAAAAGACGAACTAAATACCTCCGAGAGGAAGACCATTCCTCTAGATCAGGTAGGATTAGTATATTCTATGTTGTTATAATTATGTCGATCAAAAATGTACGCTGTTTAAAATATACCAAATACGACTACAGCCCAGCGCTTAAAATTTTTGTCGATTTAATCTTCGACATTTTCGTAGGGACCATAATTTAAACGAGTCACCACCAGTTTTGCGTCTCCGAGATGACGCGGCTAATCTGATCAAAATCCAAAAATAAGCGTTATTAAATATTTTTACTTCTACCGTCGCTTCGGTGCGTATTATTTATGACGAGTAAGGCCCCATCGACAGTTTCTTTTTTAATTCGATCGATAAAACGCCTTATCTATCGAACAATGGATTTCCAAAACTTCCGAGATCCAAAATCACTCACCATCCTTTTCCCACTCTTATCAATAGCCGTCAATATGGCTATTGACTAATCTAACTTTTATTAGAAGGGAAAAATGGAATAAATTGGATCGTTTTATAACTTATTTTTACACTTTATAAAATAAGAGAAATGCGACCGTCCGTAGCTATAATCTTAACATTTCGCCAGTATCGACCAATTTAAGACGAGTAGATACGTGGTCTCGTGGTAGAGCACTCGCCAGATTCGGGTTCAAATAGGGATCCGGCATCTTTATTTTGGGCCGGGAAGGATATGGACCCGATCGTTGAATCCCATTCTTCGACCTTTCGATCGATCCCACCTGGCTGTTGGCCAGCTTGTGGTGGTGGGCGCCCCTCTTTCCCTTAATCGTTACCTCTTCCCTAAACTTTACAATATAAAATAATTATTATTTCTCCTCGGATATTTAAAATAACAAAAGTTTATCGTTTTTTTCTTTCATCCTTTCTAGGAAGAAACGAGTGCCTGTTCCGAAGTTTTAATCGAATGTCCTCGATGTGACCAGCGTTTTTCTTCTACCCATTCCTTCACTTTACATATCAGACAGCACAACATCAACAATCAAACTAATACCTGTAGTTTTTGCGGAAAAACTTTAAGTTCGGCTAGTTCCCTAGATCGTCATATGCTAGTACATTCGGGTGAACGGCCTTTCAAGTGCAAAGTATGCAACATGGCCTTTACCACTAATGGAAATATGCATCGGCACATGCGCACACACGGTGATATAGCCGAAGAATGGCCCAAATTAAAAAATTCTTTAAAACGTAAAGCTACTACCGAAGCGGAAAATCTTCCTTACTCCAAAAAAATGAATTTAGAAGAGGATAAAACGAATAAGGAACAGATCGTGTGCCCAGTTTGTGGGAAGACATTTTTATGCAAATACGGTCTCCAAAGTCACATGGAAACTCACCCTAACGATCCCATCAGATGCCCCGATTGCGGAAATATATCGAAAAATTATCCCACCTATAGGGAACATCAGTGCCTGGAAAATCAATCCGGTAAAGAAAACGGAAACGAACTTTCCACCGGTAAACCGTTTGTAGGTTTCCACGATTTGTCAATCGTGGAATTTACTTCGGAAAAATTCGTCCAGGTGGCCAAGTCGGTGTGTGAACGTGAAGTTAGACATCCCAGTAGTGCCTTTCATCGTTTCCAATGCGAAAAGTGTAATAAAGCCTTTCCTTGCGGCCGAGCTTTACAGATGCACCAACTGGTGCATACCGATAAAATAGGGACCTACTGTCCCAGTTGCCAATGTGATTTTCAAACGCCCGATTATCTGTACGAGCATCAATTGAAGCACAGGTCGGCCGAACATTGCTGGTCCGGAAAAGAATTAGCCCAACAACTAGATTCGACCAAAACCGACTTCCTGGTACTCTTGGGATTAAAAACTACCAATTTTCGCAACGGAATCAAGAACGAGATCAAAGAAGAAAACTTCGAAAACATGTCCTACTTCCTGTTTGGAAAAGCCGAAGACGAGAATTTTTTGAAGAAGAGAAGCCAACTAGAAGCCAAACTTAACGCCGCCAGTAGCGATTTCGCCGACATTCAGTCCATTATTTCGCTAACGTCTAAAACTCCGCTGGTGCCGTGCATCAGGTCTTCGCCGGTGACCGCCACTCCCGCCTCGCCACCTCAATCGCGAGTTATTTCTTGCAGCCATCCGGAATCGCCGCTGGTAGCCGAATCGGCTCAAGCCAGTCCAGCCACTCCCAACAAGGAAGAATCGGTCGACAAGGAAAGCGCCGCGCCCAACCACCAGCCAGAAAATGCCAACGAAATCCACCCGACGCAGAAAAGTTGGCCAAACAATTACCGACTTTCCTCCGCTCGGCCCAAAACTTTCCCCTGCCACAAGTGTACCTACACCAGCTTGGATAAAGCCACCTTGAAAAGACATCTGAGAACTCATAACGGAGAACGTCCTTTCCAGTGCATCATCTGCGATTACCCATTTACCACTAAAGCCAACTGCGAGCGTCACGTCAAGCAATGCCACAAAATGACCACCAAAGAAGAGATCTCTGGCGCTACCCGATATAATCCCAATATAACCGAAACCAAAGACGACGGCCAACCTTCCTCCACCGGCTTAGAAACCGTGTGTAAGTATTGTAGCCAGGACTTCAAATCTCAGAGAGTTCTACGACATCACCTTCGATCTTTGAATAACAGTTGCAGCCGGAAGCCTTATATGTGCGACATCTGTAAACTGGGCTTTTCCACCAAAAATAATTGCCTCAGACACATCGGCAAACAACATCCTCACATGAAACAGAATCCCAGCCAAGCCGTTATCACCACCAACACCAACACCAACATGGATACGTCCGATTCTCAAGATTCTGTGACCTCGGTCGACGGGTCCCTTTCCAAAGAAAGTCTGGAAGAACCCCTCAATCTATCGATTCGACCAAACTCGTTTTCCCTAGTCGACCTCAGGTGTATGTCCGAGCCGAGTCGATACGAAGATATTGTCAACGCGGCGCACAGCCTGGTTTCCCTATCCGAAATGCATCCTCCCCAAATGGAACCGCTGGATTTGAGTGTTCGCGCCATCGATCTAAGCGCCAAAGCCGACTCGAGCTTCGTAGGTGCTGGTACTAGTACCGTTTTCATAAATGATCATTTTTCTTTCAAATTTAATGGTGCCGAAAGCCAAATTCCCTTTGTTTTTTCAGAAAGTATGACCGAAGATTCGGCCCAAGACGCTAGATCGGCTTACGGGATGCATAACCATCCTTGGGGTCCGGACCGACCTTATCTGTGTAATCACTGTCCTTCTCGATTTACCCTCAAATCCAACATGGATCGACATATCAAAAGAAAACATCCGGAATTCGCCAGGCCGACCAGAAGCAGGAATTACATCCCCAGTCTACCGTCCAACTTGCACAAACCCAGTAGTTCGCCGGCCGTATCGACAGAAACTCGGAACGCTTTGAGGACCGTCTTAAGCAACAAAGGTTTGGCACCATCCGATTTGCCGGCCTTCGATTATTCGGCCAGCGCGTCCCAGCTGGAAGAAGGCGCCGATAGAGAAACGACCCTGGATTTGGCCAGCATTTCCGACCTGATCGACACGGCTAACTCTCAAGAATTTAAACAGTATCTGAAAGAGGTTCGTCCTCAGGATCAATCGGAGGCCCAGCCCACCGCCCCGAATCCGTCGGGCCGAGTCAAAAACAGAAATGGCAAGAAAAGAAGTTCTTACGCCGATTCTCCCAATAGTATTCCTTGTCCTTACTGCAAGAGGAGGTTTCCTTGGTCCAGTTCTCTTCATAGACACATGCTGACTCACACCGGCCAGAAACCCTTCAAGTGTCCCAAATGTCCGGTGGTCTTCACTACCAAATCCAACTGCGAGAGACACATCGGCCGTAAACATAACACCGGTAACGACTTTTCCAACAGAAGTGTACCGGAACGTCCGTTTAAATGTAATTTATGCACCAGCAGCACCTTTTCTACTCAGGGTAATTTACGAAAACATTTCTATCTCAAACATCGGACTAGAAAAGTTTCCATCAAAAATCGTTTGTCGAGTTTGTCGTCCGCTTCTAAACTTCAAAAGGAAACTTGTCACCAGGATTCTTCTAATCCGCAAACCGATCGGACTGGCGGTGTATTTTGCTGTCACATTTGTTACCGCCAGTTTCCCGTCAAAGAAGAATATTTCGTTCACATAGAACGCCATTACACCGGCGATTCCGAGGCGGAAAATGCCGAAGACGTCAAACTTCCGGCCACCTCCGCTCCCCACCCACCCAACATACGTTGCGCTTTTTGTCCTCGGATATTCGAGACGGCCGACCAATTTTCTGGTCACGTGATGGTCCACTTGACCGAAGACGGCCAAGCTCCGTCCACCAGCCGGATGGCGTCGATGGTCAGCGCCAATCGATCCTCGACACCCAACTCCTCCGTCAACGCCAGGAACCAAAGTCCCAATACTCTTCTGTCTCTGGTGCCGTCCAACCGGGCGGTTGGCGTAGAGAACAGGTCGGAAAGTCCAACTGTGCCGGCCAGCCCAGACGACACGGATCTGATCCAAAATCTGTTGGGCATCCACGATTCCAAAATCATCGACCAGATGCTAGACTCGGCAGATTCGGCGGCCAGGTTACTAGGTGTGAAAAAAGTGTAGCGGCATTTCCGGACCCGACTGAATTCTTCGATACTGCGCATTTCATTATTCTCAGGGATTTATTCACCGTCAATATTTCTGTCCGGAAATATCGTCTCGTCCGAATACGTGGTAAAACCTATGCCGTTAACCGTAAAGGTTTCATTTCGCCATCTATATTTATATATATTTGTATGTATGTGGTAGTCGATCTACGGCCAGTCACTTTTGGTAACTGGACAAAATTGTTGGCACAAAGTTTTATTATTTATAATTTTATCTGGTGTATTTTTATGCCAGAAATTAACATTAACCACCAAAACCTAACTGATAGTTAATAGTTTTTATTTATACATATATAATTATATATGAGGGGCCCCACAAAAAATATTCAATTCGGGCCCTATATTAATTTATATATATATATATGTTTAATAATTTGATATATTTGTATATGAAGTTGTGTAATATATTTTGGCCAGTGCGGTGGTAAGAGACATTTACGTAACGTGTTATATTTAGCCATCTATGCACCGTGACCCGATTTTACGTAAAGAAAGTTAAGCCGACCAACCAAAGGTTAGGTAGACTTATAATAGTCTCCGTCAGCTGACCGAATAGAAAACCGGGGCTGGATATGTTTAGTGTAGCCACGGAATAACAGAAACTGTACTTTGAGCGGAGGACGGCGCCGTCACCGGGAGAGGATAGAGAAACGTCCAAAATATGCTAGTCACCCGATTATCCGTAGTTGGCCGGCGCCGGCCACTTATTGGATTAAAAATTATTTTTCCAAATAAACGATTGTGGAAAAAGTAAGCCGAGTAAAAATAGCCGCCGCTCCGCCAAATGTGGCAACTATTAGCGTTTTAATTGAATGCCGACTAAAATTGATTAATCCGTTGTAGTCGAATTCGTCTTCAAGTGCCTATCGGTTGTTAACTGCTCACCTTTAATTCTAGTCTCCGTCTGTTTTTAAGAGTTAATATGTGTTTTTTATCGATATATCGGCAATAATATCCGTCCAGCTACGGTGTGATACGTTTAAACCGAAAATTGGGTGGTTTCTACTTAGAAAAAATAAAAATCAAAGCGAGTGGACCAATTTAAAAATGTGATGTTTCCATTATTTTGTCGATTTGGACCAAACCGTCGATCACAGTCGTGCCGGCAATCTATTTGCCAGATTTTTTGCCTTCCCCGTCAATTCTTCGACCTTTGGTTATCCGGACCATCGACCGAAACCAAATTTGATGTCATTGGTAAGAATATATATATCGCTGACTATGCACCAACCAGCTCATGTATTTCAAATTCAGTATACTTTTGTATATTTTTATCGGTAATAAATTGTCTAGTATTAACTCCATCGGTTGTTGTTTCTATCACCAAATCGTCCAAACCAAAATACGTCCGGTACAAAATCTGGACAAAATTCACTCGGACTTTTTTACGGCTAATTTTGTGGCGTTTAAATGAATCGATTGATGATAAAAAAAAAAAAATTTCCTTTTAAGTAGCCGCTTTGTCATAACCACGATTCGAAACGTCAGTATTTAGTTTACTTAGGAAAAAATTTTGAGGTGGAAGGAGGAAATAGCTGTATACCAGCTTCGGGTCGACTACCGTGGCATCGACCTTGACCCGTTATTACTAAAACCGAGTTTCGTATTTCCTTATGTATCGTGTATAATGACAATAAAATTCCAACGTCCTATCGGTTTTTCCTAGGTGAAATTTTCCGGTATAGGAATGGAGATAATCTTGGTTATTACCTGGATATAGTTTATACGGTGGACTCGCGTTTTTACCAACCTCCAATTTACGAATCTCCCGAAAAGTCCCTAATATATCATTCTCTTTTACGAACTTATTGGGGGTCGGTACGAGTTGGTTAAATCCAGAGTCCACTGTATCCAGATTTCATGGGGATAAAAACCAGTCCTAGAAAAATATCTCTACTTTTTAAAGTTAATGCGTTTGACCAATAAACAATCGGGTTTTTCTCCTATGGACAGAAATCGTTATCGTCGTGTAATTACTTCCGTCTCTCCTACGTAAGATATTTGAAACTACTAACTAGTCTTCTTCTAGCGCTAATTTTTTTAGATTCTTTTTAAATATGGTGTATTACGGTAAAATAAAAATGTTTCGAAAATAACTTTCTTCCATTAAAATAACGCTAATGTTCGTCATTGTCATACACGTTTTCTTTAACTGTATACATTCGTCAAATACAATTTAAAGAAAATCGTTAGAAAATATGACGAGTGTTCGGTTCTATTAATGTTCGTCATTGTCATACACGTTTTCTTTAACTGTATACATTCGTCAAATACAATTTATAGAAAATCGTTAGAAAATATGACGAGTGTTCGGTTCCATAATCTAGGATAAAATGTGTATCAAAAATTGACTTGGCTATTAATTAGCAAAATTGGATAGACTTGGTATAGGATAATCAATAAGATATCCGAAGAAACATTAATCCCTTGGTAATTTTAGCTATTTTGTTTTCTGTCTGCGATTGGTTCATCCTAACACTTTCGTAACGACATTGCACATTTATAACATTTAATTAAAGTTTACAGTACTGTGTCTTTTCTTATTATTAAGCCAGCTATTGTAGGCCTATAGTTAATAAAGTTATTCGAGTCGAAGATACCTATACCCTTTTCAAAGAAAGATGACCCGCCTTATATGATAAAGAGCTTATGGATTGCAAATCTCGAGTCATCCAATAGAATAGCCGGTTTCTGTTTCATTCATCCAATAGCAGTTTACCTTTTATCATCGGTAACAATTTGAAATGTTTATTATCTTTTAAAAAATTGTCGAATTAATACTTCATATTTCGTGGTTGCGCTATTAAATATTAAACTAAATGTCTAATCGCTTAAAATTAAATAAATACAACGAATGATGTCACCGTTCTTTTTGTATTTAGCAGTAATGGAGGATAGTATAGTTGTTTGTAAGCGAGGAGAAACATCGCGCAGTCGAGCTAGAAATATTATTTTGAACATATATAAGTATTTTGGAAGGCAGAAATCTATTCGAAGTGACATTTTTAACGAAACCACCATCTACTGTTGTTTCTGTATCAACAATTAAAAGAATTGCAACTGAAGGTAATTTTTAAAATAAATTTTCAAATAATAATTAATTTTAGCATTTATAAAGTAAAAATTGAAATATTTTAATCCGATTACTACGTTTTAATTCAATATCGAGTCGAAAATGGTAATAAATTCTCTACGATCCGTTTTACATCGTATTACTTATCGTTAATCTAACTGAAAAGACTCGTCGATCATCGAATTTGGCCTTGAAAGTTCTTCTTTCTTTGAAAAGTGTATAGATATTCTAAAATTTCTAATTTGTCTGGTTACGGGATAACGGTTCTCCAAATTTTAAAGATTCGCTAAATTTTTAAAACGCTCATTATAGAAATGGAATATGGTTATGTCCGTTAAATATCAGCATTTTAACCCAAATAGAAAGTAGAGATTGGCATTTTACTTTATTTTCTATTTCTTTCACACGGGGAAAAAGTCCGTTTTTTGAGTAGAAGAGAGCTCGTTTAAAAATTACTAATGTGGAATTCGTAACTTTTAATCACTTTAATTACGAAGACGTGAATGTTACTATGACAACAGACAATTCTTCAGCAAAAAGATAACCCTACCGATCATCTCCAGTCAAATTACAGATAGAAATAACTAGTATTTCTATAAAATTCCATATACTGTATTTGAAGATTTGATTTATTGTTATATAAATAACGGGAATAACATATAAACTTATATGAACAGTATTCGGTCTGTCTATTAGTGTATTTTATACGCTATCAGTCGACCTTCGACATTATCGCTTTCTCCAACATTCTCCTTCGAACCAGGTATAGCGCCCTATCTGAATCAATATTCATATTTTCGCATTGGATTTGACAGCTTCTGATCATCTAGAGCGGGCGTGTCAAAGTCATTTTAATTCGAGGGCCATTCAATGAGCCTGTAAGATGACCGCGGGCCACATCACATTTAAATTTATTTTATATTATATTTTGGAGTAAGGATTCGGAAATGTAGATACTTTCTCCAACATTCTCCTTCGAACCAGGTATAGCGCCCTATCTGAATCAATATTCATATCTTCGCATTGGATTTGACAGCTTAGAGCGGGCGTGTCAAAGTCATTTTAATTCGAGGGCCATTCAATGAGCCTGTAAGATGACCGCGGGCCACATCACATTTAAATTTCTTTTATATTATATTTTGGAGTAAGGATTCGGAAATGTAGATAAGATAATTAAAAACATTGTGTAATCAAATGAATATATTAAAAAAAAAATGTAATTACTACATAATTGCTTTTAATTATACATATTATTTTTAATTTCATTTTTCGCTATTAATCTTTAATTTTCTATTAAGCGTTAAAAGTCACATTTTCTGTAGAAAAACGAAAGCTTTCATTGAAACTTTAAAAATTCAAATAACCATAACTACTTACATTTTTTAAATAAGTTAATAACCCAACAAATAAATTTAATTTTCTATTAAGCGTTAAAAGTCACATTTTCTGTAGAAAAACGAAAGCTTTCATTAAAACTTTATAAATTCAAATAACCATAACTGCTTACATTTTTAAAATAAGTTAATAACCCAACAAATAGATCTTTAACCAACCCGTTAGCGGGTTCTTTATACGCGTGTTTCAAAGAGGAATTTGATTACAGATATCCCTCCTATAACACGTTTTCCTGCCACACGGTTGCGTTCTAACACGATTTGAAAATTGTGGAAACCCTCATATAACACGGTACTTCTATCACACGGATTTTACTTAACACATTTGAAAAATTACATTAATCTCCTACAATACAAAATATTTTCATTAATTTTTGTAAATCCATACTAAGGACACACACAAAATGCAATCATTGGTAAAATTAGGCAACTTTGCTAAAATTAGTCATAAACGCAATTTCGTTAGTTTGCTGTGAGAGGACGATACGTTAGAAAATTACGTTTACTCTCCTACAATACAAAATATTTTCATTAATTTTTGTAAATCCTTACTAGGGAGACACACAAAATGCAATCATTGATAAATGCTTTGCTGAAATTAGTCATAAACGCAATTTCGTTAGTTTGCCGTGAGAGGACGATACGCAGCCTATTTTAGATTTCGATTTGAAATTGAATTAATTTTGTGATTGCATTAATTCTCGCCATTTGAATATTTTGTGTTCCAAACGTACAGTTCTTGGATAAAAAGTAAGTTTTTATTCTTCAATAGAGGAATGTGAAAGAGAAGAAAAACATTTTATTCATAAATTTTTTGGGGGTATATGCTAAGGAACGATTATTTTTTAGCGGGTTGTAGCGGATTACATTACAGATTTTGTAAAGAGAGCGGAAGATACACAAACTTTAAATGTGGGGATAAGTTTAGAAAGTGAAGTTGATATTGTTAAAAAGAAAGAACGTTCTCATTTTTAATGAAGAGCAGTAAAGAAGATATAATTATTAAATGAATGTTATATTGAAGTTGATATTGTTAAAAAGAAAGAACGTTCTCATTTTTAATGAAGAGCAGTAAAGAATATATAATTATTAAATGAATGTTATATAGGCCTATATATAGACTGTATACTTTTTTCTTTCCTTTTGTTTGATGTATATTTTTTTAGGGTTTTACGTATATATTTTTTCTTTATGTTTCGTGTTATTAATATTCTTAATGAAAATTAAGTTTCTTATGTGGAATTAAAGAAAATTATTTATTTTTCATTGGGTTTGTAATGTATCTCCCCTTTTTTGTATTAGCTTGTTTCTTATGTGGAATTAAAGAAAATTATTTATTTTTCATTGGGTTTGTAATGTATCTCCCCTTTTATGTATTAGCTTTGGGTCTTATATAACACGGTTTCACACAACAGGCTGTTTTTCAGGAACCTATCTACCGTGTTATAGGATGGATACTTTTATTGTATTTGTCTATCTAAAAAGATACAGGTTCTCATTTATGGCTTTTTGTTTTTTTGGTAAGAAATTTCGCACAAAACCATGTAGGCCTGGCTGGAAAGCACTTACTTTGTGTCAGTGATCTGAAAAATCAGTATCATCTGTACGTATACGTCCGATAAGGCCAATCGAAAAAAACTGGTGCAATTACGTTTCGTTAAAATCAAACTAGTGTATCATAGTATACGACATAGCTACGAAGCTACAGTTAATTTTTATTATATCATAACATATTGCTCTCATTTTCATTTTACAAGTTAGTTAAGAACGTTGAGGGCCACAAAAAATCACATCGCGGGCCGGCAGTTTGACACCCGTCCTAGAGGATCTGCCTTTTAACCCTTTGGCCAGCAATACCATCTAAGGGAGTATTCCGGACAGTGCGTTTCCTTTATACTCGATCTAGACTCTGGACGGAAATGCTGTTTCTACTCTGGTCATTGTAGATATTATTTTGATAGGGATTAATACAATCCATCCCAGACAATTTATACATTCGAGATATTAATGCCCATAGCTCGCTATCGGCCATCTCCAGTTTATTGATATAATTGTGCCAGTCCACTTTACTGTTCATTATAACGCATGTTACCATTACCTTACTAATAGTTAGTTGTTTTTAAATTTAACTTTTTTCGTAACGACTACCGTATAGTACTCTATTTTTAGTCGAGTGCAATTTAATAAGTTACCATATCAGCTGTGATAAAACACTTCACAGCTTTGGTGAGAAATTTTCCGTCCTCACCAAAAATTTAACCTAAACATATTAAAGACCATCTCCATTATAATAGTTTTCTTTTTCTGACTAGTGGTCATTCATTTTCTACTAACTTTATCCGTCCAAATTACAGTTTCTGTATTTCTGTAAAATTGTTTGGGGATGATCTCACTAATTCAACACCCAGAGTGTAATAAACCGCTTATCGAAGCTTGATTAAAATAATTTTTCTAGACAGCATATATCTTTCTTAATAGAAACCGCAGTGGCGATTTCTACACAGGCGCACGAGGCGCGCACCTGGGGTCTCATAAATCAAGGGGGCCTCAAATTCAGTTCTCAAAATAAAAAAATATATATATTTAATTTAATTATTATTTTTTCATAATAAAAGTAATTAATAATTTGGCAGTATTCCCTAAATTAAATTGACAAATGAATAACGTCAGCTATGACGTGTTTCGCTGGAGGCAACTTAGCGGTCATAATTCGAACCATATGCACTGACTGTTCTTCAGACAAAGGTGAACAGATCACAAAGCTGGAGGCAACTTAGCGGTCATAATTCGAACCATATGCACTGACTGTTCTTCAGACAATGGTGAACAGATCACAAACTACATGAATAAACGCATACGCATTCACGCATTCACGAACACGTTCAAGAACCAGTACAAACATGTTTGATGGAAATAAAACTTTTAACAGAATAAAGCGTCTTAGTATACATACTGATACTGTTTGACAGGAAATAACGGTATAATTTAATTTCGTGTTTGTGTTTTAATTAGTGTAGAAGTATGGTAAATTTGTTTTGTTATCAAGTAAGTAAATATAATCAGTGGCGGATTTAGCACTCGAGAGGCCCCAAGCGCAATTCAATTTTGAGGCCCCTCTCTAAATATTTTTACTATCCCTACACCCTACAGTGTGCATTCTACACGCATGTTTTTCACTCTGGTAGGCGCTATACCGGTGGTCCAAAAAAAGTTGAGACAGGGAAATAACATTGAAAATTAACCAATATAAAATTACAAATATCTAGCTGTATTTAAAAGGTTTGCTGATGTTCAGATTGTATTAATTATGAAAATTAAAACTTATTGGTACAAGAATTATTAAGTTTCAATAGGTAAAAGAGTTAAAAACAAAAAAAATCTAGTAATCCATGGATATAAAAAATAATTTATTTTTAAATTCACTACTAATTGGTATTTCAAAAACCTAAAGTCTAAGAAACGTGCATACAAAAATATATGGCATTATATTTAGTTGTTTAGTCACTATAAATATAGGTAATCACCAACGTGAACCTTCCTGCCTGACCATCGAATTTGCCATTTTCGACATGTAGAACGTGAACGAATGACGTTATTATAGAATCTTTCCTTAATTCACGTTTCGACGCGAACTCTTTAGCGACGATTCGAAATGATGCCATGATTTAGTCATTCTAGCGTTCTACGTCATTCTCGTACTGCACGTTTGTGTTGCCGAAGCTCTCTATTCTCCCATCAACTTTCAATTGTTGATTAATTCTCTGTCAGTTTCCTAGCCAGAAAGAACTCGAAATAAATTTTCTCTCGGAACTTGACCCTTCGCTTTTCTAAATCGACGCTTACCGTATTGAGAAATGATTCTAAAAGTGTAAGAGTACTTTTTACAAAATTTCTCGATAATCGGCGGTAAGCGGATTATCCGATTCAGATATTGTGTCGTACATCGCACTAGTTGATAAATTATTTTCCATCGTGTTCCTTATTCTATTCCTAAGATATTGTGTATACTTTTCCTGGAACACTAAACAACGATATTTCTCTATAACTGTGGTAGTATCTTAAAGATTGACCGTGACTATGTTTCGCTAGTCCTTCTACGCTTTCCCACCATACATTTAACGTAATAATAGAATTTATCGCTTCAATATACAGAAATTGGTCTACCATACTTATAAACATTGTATTGATGCGTTTCACGCGTTAGCTTTTAATGTTTATATTAGCTCTGTTAATTTCGCATCTTTATAATTATTTCATAAGTATTAAGATTTAAATTCAATCAATTTTTCTCGGGAAAATTTCGAGTTTTCAAAAATACGATAAGTATACCTGTTATGATTTCAAGAAACAAATTTAACTCTGTATTAAACTATGGTAGTGTTTTCGATATTACGGAAAGTGTCTTTTCGTTATACACGTATTTATGTACACAGCGTATGTTTAATTACATTAATTGTATACACGTAGATAAAATTATTTCTTTATTTAATGTCCAGTACTAAGATATATGAATGTAGCGATTAGTTGTCGATCGAGCCACAACTATACAGTCGTCCTCACCGCTGACATAAAAAAAAATGAAAGTTTAAAGAACTATTGCAGAAATTATTAAAGTTCGTTGGTCTGGAACTATGAAGCTTTTCTACACTTTTATTTTTCTTATTCTAGGAACATAAAAAATTCTGACCGGGTTTAATTTATGGTTGGAAATTATTTCGGGATTTAAAATTGGAAGAGAGCGACACTTTGTTAATTTTGTTTTGTTAATATTTCATTTGCCATTATTCGTATTAATTAAACATTTTTCGTCGCCGTATGGTCTAATAATTCACCATAGTGATGATTATTGTTTTCAGGAGTAAAAAGTTCTTAATATGAAAGAGGTTGATTTTAATGAATCGAAAATTTTTCATAAAAAGTTACAGACGGTCAATGGTGTGAGGGACGATGAACTGACTGTGATCTGTGTATTTTTCTAAATTTTAATCGTGAATACAATGTTTATAGTTTAATCGTATAGAGATGTTTATTATTTTTTGCTTTTTCTAATAAATTTATCATAGAAAAGTTATAGCTTTTTGAAAAATAATTTTCAAAACTTAGTTGACAATTAACAAAAGTCGTACATTTCACAAAAAGTTTAACTAGTCGATTACAGACGTCATTATTCAACATGGCGGTTCATCCGCACTGCTTCAGCACACCATACCAGGTAAGATTTATATTAACAACACATTTTAAAGAACTTTTAAAACAATCATTTAGTTCTGCACCCAGAATCCTCACACATCTACATGGTGTGGCTATAAAATAATGAGACTGATGCTGTAAAACTTTTTTATTTTATTTATACATTTATATATTATTATCCCCTTCAATATACATCCCTCCTCTATCCCTACACTGCTCCATGCGAATTTTCCATTCTTTAAAACAGTGCTGGAAGACTTCTTCTGTGAGCTCGTTCATGATGTGTGCCACTTTTTCCTTTACAGCTTCAACAGTCTGAAATCTTGTTCCTTTTAATGCAGATTTGACCATGGGGAACAGATAAAAATCACATAGTGACAGGTCAGGTGAATAAGGTGGATGATCTAATAATGAGATGTTATACTTGGCTAGAAACGTCTTGTAGACAGTGCAATGTGAGCCGGTGCATTGTGCTGATGAAGAACCCATGACTTTGTTTTCCACAATTTCAGTCTTTTTTTTCTGATTTTTTCATGGAGTTAAGCAAGAACCTCAAAGTAGTAAATCGAAAAAAAAAAAAAAACAATCATCATTGCTTTGAATTTGATTTGCTCATTCGAGCTTTTTTAGCTCTCGATTAAGATGGGCTTTTTCAATGCAGCTTTTTTAGCTCTCGATTAAGATGGGCTTTTCCAATGCATGGATTGACACTTAGTTTCTGGATCATAAGTGAAAAACCAAGATTCATCACATGTTATCACTCTTCCCAAGAAGTTTGGGTCATTTTCAATAGCATTTAAAGTGTCAGTACAAATATTTTCACGGGCTTCTTTTTGTTCGATTGTGAAAATTTTCAGCACCATTTTTGCTCACACTTTTTGCATGTTAAAATTCTTATGTAAAATTTGCCTTACGTATTCTTTGTCAATTCCTACAGTTTCAGCAATCGTACGAATAGTTAACCGACAGTCAGATCGGATCAGATTACCAATTTTTTCAGCATTTTTATCCCTTTTTGATGTGGAAGGGCGTCCCGGGCGTGCGTCATCTTCAAAGTCTTCTTGGCCATCTTGGAAATGCTTAAACCACTCAAAAACCTGCGCACGTGATAAACATTCATTGCCATACACTTCTTTTAATAAAAGATAAGTTTCAGTAGCGGTTTTTCCAAGTTTCATATGAAATTTCACGACAGTTCGTTGCTCTACTAAAAACACTTACCATTTTTCCAGCAAAACAAAAAAATAGATCTTATACAAACAAAGGTCATGGCCAGACTAATGTGTCTATAGACACGGGAGGGGCAGCAATCGAAAGAGAAGGCTTCATGCTACACAGCTGTTGATCGCATGACTTTGGCGCAGCATAGTTCATCTGTAGTACCATCAGTCTCATTATTTTATAGTCACACCTCGTATATCTTTCTTGCTCATTTGCTATATCCCATCTTAGACCATGTTTCCACAATGTTGTTTTTTGTGCACTCAAATGCATACTTATTTTTGAGATGCCTTCATATACAGAACATAACCAGCCTTTGCACATCTCATTTACAAACTCTTCATTCCTTTTCATTTATTTATTCACTTTTCACACAGCCAGTTATCCTTCTCTTTCTATACTCATCCTCAAAACCAAGAATTATAATGTATTTTATAGTCTGGCTATCAACTTTCTGAGTTTGAAAATCAATATAAACTTCATCATACTGGTACCAGTCAACAATTATATTATTAGTGGAAGGATTTCCATCTCAAAGGTCTTAGATGATCTCAAGCACCACTTCCTCTATTTTCTAATTTCTATTTATTAGGACAAAGTTGATCTACCAAAGCCCAACATCATTGAGGTATATAAATCCTCCTTGCCATAGAAAAGGATGGGCCTAAAAGTGGGATTATAATACAATCATGATTTATTCTAACAGTTTCTATTAATGCATAGAAAAACTTCATATAGTCAAATGAAAATAGTTATTTGTGGTCTAAAAACTTAATTTTTAATAAATAACTTGTCATTATTATTTATTTATTGGTTAAAATATTTTATTTTGAATTTAATAATTTTTATATT
>AYEL01090004.1:0-90299 GCA_000484575.1 Olivierus martensii | reverse complement strand
TATATTAATTTATTATATTTATATTTGAAATTTAGATTGATTGAATAAATCTTTAAATATTTCTAATGCTAATAAAAAAAATTAAGATAATTTGAAATAATCTAAATTCAGTTTTAGAAATACAGTAAGACCCCGTTTAACGCAGGGGACATGTTCCAAGGAAACAAAGCGCTAAATGAAACAGCGTTAAACAAGGTCATTTTAACATGTAAATAATGAGGATAGGTAAAACAGGACAAGTGAAAAAAATATATACATAGCATTTTTTAAATTTTATTTTGTAACATATATTATTACAATAAAAAATATATACATAGCATTTTTTTTATTTTATTTTGTAACATATATTCCTACTATTGTATTACATTAATTAGTGGCATTTTTTGTTGCTAATATTTTTGATTCATAATAAATCATTCATGAATTCTTAAAATTAGAAAATAAAAAGTTTTAAGAACAAAATGCAGTAAATTTTAAAATTAGAAAATAAAAAGTTTTAAGAACAAAAAGCAGTAATCAGACTGCAGTAAACTTTATTGTAATATCGATTTGAGATTCATAAATCATTCAATGAAAAAATTCTTAAAATTAGAAAATAAAAAGTTTTAAGAACAAAGAGTAGTAATCAGAAAAAATTCTTAAAATTAGAAAATAAAAAGTTTTAAGAACAAAAAGCATCATTAATTATAGGCATTTTATTGTTAATATCGATTTGTATTCATAAATCATTCGTGAAAAAATTCGCAATTAGAAAATAAAAAGTTTTAAGAACAAAAAGCAATAATCAGATTGCAGTAAATTATAAACAGCGAAAAAATATTGATGAAAGAAAGTCATTCTAACTTCAAGGAACTATAGTTTAAAGTGGCAATATTTAGGTTAAAACTAAAATGGGATAATTGTTAGTTTTATTATTGTAAAATAACATTGATGGTCGATCATAAATATGAACTCTGACCTCAGCAGACTTTCGTATGTACTGCATTGCACTGATATTAAACACACTGTGAGATGGCATAGGAATATCAATGTAACAAATTCCTGCAATTTTGGATTTATGTAAGAATAATGGTTTGTAAAACTACTCCAAAGTGAATCAATGAAAATACAGAATTCGAAAAAATCTGCATTATATCGAAACAGCTTTAAACAGGGTCTTACTGTAGACACATTCACACAGATAAGCATTTTGATATATACAGGTTTCCCTGGCTTATATATATCAAATTTAAATAAAAAAATGCCTAAATTCAAACATAAGTAAAAAGGTTTCCAAAATTTTTTTTTTAAGTATAGTTTTGTAACTCATTTTCCCCATACCAGCACTCTTAGCACTCTTTTTGAGTGGAAAGGGGTAATCACTTTTGGTCACCAAGCTTACCATACAAAAGACCAAGAAAAAAAAAAGAAGTATAGATCATAAAAATTTATTATATTTGTAAGTTACAAGCCCAAATAAGTTTGTTTACAATATTTAAAAGTTCATATTACTTAATTTATTTATGTTGTGTATTGTTTGTTGATCTTGCATATCATATTATTGGCATGATATATCTCCATGCAGCCTTGTCTCCTTTTCAGTAAGGGATTAATATGATGCCATAATGTTGTATAGATGTAGTCACCATAGTTCATGTAGTCCCAGTAATTTGTATTTCAGAATTTTTGCTAAAAAGTTATTTTTACTGATATATGCAAAATCTAAATTATGTAAAAACCTTCAGTCCCAATTGTTTGCATAAGCTGGGGGATATCAATATGCTACATCTTTCTCTAAAATCAATCTTTTTATAGAATGGCTGCACACTTTGTACTTTTAATCAAGTTAATTAATTAATATCAAAAATAAGAATATAAATCTATTCAATTTAGATATTAACTAATCAATTTGCAGCATGGCCAGTGATAACTTCCCAAAGTCTGAATTATTTGTTAAAATTTATAAACATATAGAGAGCAGTGATGTTCAATCAGTAACATTGCTCTGTTACTGGACCATCTCTTGTTTATTCTTCCTTACAAATTTAATTAAAACATACAAAATAATGATAAATAAATTATTATTATTTTTTAATACTCTTTAAATATATTGCTATTGTTTGTTTATTTTTCATTAATGATGTCAAATCAATAATTTTCTTATCATTTGGAAGTATACACATGAAAAGTTTCCAATATTAACTGAGATTGTGCAAAAAATTCTGTCATGTTTGCCAGAATCTGCTTCTTCAAATATTAATGTCATAAGAAATCAAGAAACCAAATACAGGGTTGCACATTCGGATGGCAAATGATCCGACTCCGACTCCACCTTTTTTAAAAAATATCAGACTCCCTAAAATTTGTAAGGTCTGACTCCGGGCAGTTCAAAAATCTGTCTCCGACTCAACCCAAAAACCTCCGATTGCAGAATCGGATGACAAATGATCCAATTCAACTCCACCTTTTTAAAAAAAATCTGATTCCGCTCCGACTCCCTAAAATTTGTAAGATCCGACTCCGACTCTGACTCCACCCAAAAACCTCCAACTCTGCAACCCTGACCAAATAACAAATGATCATTTGGATGATTATCTGCAATTGGCCACTTCTTCATATCAATCTGACTATGAAAATGTTGCGAGCTCCAAATAATGCCAAATTTCACATTAACGTTTTTTTTTAATCAACCAGCATTTCCTGTAATTTAGGAGTTAGAAAAAACAACAGATTGATAACAAACTTTGGTTTTCCAAAATAGAGAAATAAATGTTTTATTCCAATATATTTGTTTGTTGTATTACAATAATTAAAAGTGATAAATAAATTTTTAAATACACCGTTTTTAGGGCTGGGAGAGTGGGTCCTCCAAAGTCAGTGAGCATATTTAACTGCATAGTTGTACGTAATCAGATATCAAGTTGGGGAACATGATCTATATAAGAGAGTAGATTGCCGAATAACTTATTATAGAAGAGTAGCTGCATAGTAAAAAAGATTGAACACTATTGATATAGAGTATATCTGGTTTGCATGTATGAAATGTAACAAATTTATATTTCATTTCTTTATATTTGATATATATCAGACAAATTTGTGTATCATAGAAATTTCCTGATATCTTAAGGTTATTTTTGATTATACTAGTATTAATTGAATTACTATTGTTTATAAAGAAATGAATCGATTTAGGTATACTGTTTAAATTACTGAAATTGTATTTTAAATAGTAATCTGGGGAAAATAGAATAAGATAATCTATACTGATGACACATTGAAGTAGATACAAAAATATAATAAATGACCAGTTTTCAGAAAGACTATCTATTGCATGGATCTTTTCTATAGTAAAATATTTTATATGATTTTATTTTAGAATACTCTAGAATAGTGCAAATGGATATATTTATATTTTCTTCATAAAAAAGTTTGTAATTTGTAACATTGTAATGCAAGACTTTATTTTAGATATATAAACTATTAAATATAATATATAATGTTATTTTAAAAAATTTGATGTTTTTATATTTTAAATTTTTTATAAATTATAATATTTTTTAAAATATTTTTTTATTTTATTTTTTTTTTTTTTTTTTTTTTTTTTTTTTTTTTTTTTTTTTTTTTTTTTTTTTTTTGTTAAGTTTTTGAATTTAAAAATATTGTATTCTTAAATTTTTCATTTAAGAATGATTTTTTTATTCTGTAATATTTAAAAATATTTTTACAAATGTTTGCAATTTTATTTTATCCCATAACTTTATATTGAAAGTCTGACAATGGTTATTTATAACTGAAAACTTCTGTAATTGAAAAATTAAGCTTAAAGTATGTTACTGCTAAATAGTGCTTGATATATAGGCTTTTAAATATGAAAGCAATATTCTTATCAAAATGTTGTAATAAAGTAGAGAATAACTCCTCATAACAGAATCCCCTCCTAAAAATTACATAAATTATAAATAAATCAACTGTTTATTAAGAATTAAAAACCACTGTCTTGATAAATGATATATAATAATTGTAGCACTGAGACAAGTACAAAGAAACCTGTCTTAGTGCTATGATTATTATATATCATCTGCAATTTTATCAAGAATTAGTGTTTCCAGGCGAGAATTCCTTCCCGCCCGTTCCCAGGAATTTTTTTCATTTTCCCACTCCTGAATCCGGAGGAAAGTTTGTTGGGAAATTGGCTCCTAGAACCCAGTATTACCAGTATTACCCACAATGGGAAATAAACATACTATTCACAATGTATCTTTTAGACATTTTCCCTCAATAACATTGTAATAATGTGTTACAATATTACAATGTTATTGAGTGTGATATTGAATGGGATTCTCCTTGAACAGGAAATATCCTATACACAGAAGAATACTTATTTTCACAACCCAGGATTTGAATACAAAATCATCTTCAGGTGAACTAAGAAAATATAAAGTAGTTTACCTTAATATGATATTGTAGTCAAATCCTGGGCTGTGAAAATAAATATTTCTCTGTGTAAACACAAACTGTTTCTATTTTTCACGATAAATAGTTTCCATAAAGTAACTGCTGATACTATCAACCATATTCGATCAGTTTGTTTGCGGCTGACAATTGTGTTGTATGTTAGTATATTAATGTAATATATGTAAATTTTCACTATATACTATAAGTTTGTTAAACAAAATTTGTATTAATTACATTGTTTATATTTTGAGAAAACCTGAAATGTAACAGAAACCTAGTCAAAATGATACCGTAGTGATCCCTGTTTAGCATTCAGGGCAAGAGATGCACTAGTCATGAAATTCCGGTCGATCTCCATTTAGAAAATTTTATTTACCTTATTTTTTGAGTCGACTTTTTACATGTAGAAGTGTCTCGAAACCTCTGAAAGATTGCGCTGGGGCCACGAACCATGCTTGCCCCACCTTCTGTACAGCTTTTATTAATATTTACTGTTATAGCCATTATTACAGATGATCAACAAAAATTAAATAAAAGAGATTATTTCGGGAATTCTCAGGAAATACGATTTTCCATTCTCGATTCCTGAAGGTTCCAAAATGTCGGGAATTTGGAAACACTAATCATAATAAGTGCCCCCAATACTTATAACTTTCTCCCACCATTCAACAAATTTTCAAATGCCAGACTTGAAGAAGTTGATGGATTTCAATCCAAAAAACTTCGCACAGAGTTTGGTGCACCTCCTTGACATTTCAGAATTTTTCCCAACAAGATGGTGTTCAAGGCTACAAAACATGGTAATTGAATGGGGAAGTTTTTCCTAACTGAACTCTGCAACTTGGTACAAGTCATTCTAGCCAACTGTGGCTTTGCATTGTCCTGTTGAATAACTATGCCTTCACAATTCAGGAATACCAGACATTTTTTTTCAAGGCATTGTGTAGACACTTTAGCTGCTGACAGTAGACTTCTAGTAATGAATATGTTCTGTAATGGTTTGATTTGATGGCAGAAGCTTGTAATGGTTTATGCTTTGAATATTCCACCAAACACTTAGCAAAACCTTATGTGGAAAATGTCCAGACCTTATGTGGAGATGTGCTTTCTCTATAGTAGATGCCATTTTTTGTTCTGTCTATGCTAGTGCCTCTTATGATCAGTTTTTGTAATTTCTTTGTAACATGCTGAAAACTATACATGATTATATTATTATGTTCAAAAGATATTAACTATTGTAATGGTACAAAACTTTTATGGACATCCTGTATATTATCTTAATGAACATAATGAACACAAAAACTTCAAGAACTAGAAACAGAAGAGAATGCTTTCCATTTATCAGACCTTTGAGTCAGGGACTCAAACCCATTGAATTGTATTGACCAATCACAGAATTAATGGATTCACTGTCGTAAGTATTAATAGTCATAAGTCAAGGATTACCTGTTGCATTCCACTTTATCATAATAAACTCAATGAATATAACAATACGAGAACCATATACAAAAGGATTTTTTTTGCATCTCTCACATTTGATCAGGGATTCAAATCCTTTATTAATTGCAATGCCAATCACAGAATTTATCACTAATATCTCCATCATAAGTTGAGGACCACCTGTATTGTTAAAACAGTCAAATTATCTAATAGCCATTGATCATCATACTTTCAAAATAATTCTTCCAAACCATCTTTCTCCACATCAGCCTTGCTATTCAGATAACCTGTCAGAATCACTTCTTGTCACAAAACTCATTCAGCACATCGTTCAGTTTTTTCCCATCCTCACTTTTACATAAACAGCAAACATCATTTATATTTCTGACTTCATCCTCACCTACAATAGTGAGCCATCTGTGCTTTGGCATACACACTTTATTCTTGTATTCATTAGTACATAGAGACAAGTACAAAGAAACCTGTCTTAGTGCTATGATTATTATATATCATCTGCAATTTTATCAAGAGGCATGGCAATGACTCTAAGCCAAGTACAGTAGTCACTGACTGACTCTTATTACCGGAGTCATTACAGCCAAAATTCAACTCACTGTAACTTTGGTCCTAAGTTAAATATTATTAATCTAACAATGACATTTGAGAAAAGTATTCAATAGGACATATATTGCTAAATTTGAAGTTTCATATCCAATTAATAATAGAATTAGAGTGGTTTAAAAATTGCAAAAATCAACAAAAAAGCATCATTTTTTTTCTTCTCCCTCTCCTCCTATGTAGACACCTCTACAGGTTGCATCATTTAACCGATACCAATGAAATTTGGAATATAGATATTTTAGTTTACTTGAGGTCCCCCTGAAAATTTGAGCAAAATCGGGTCAAAACAAAGGGAGGAAGGGGATCCGATTTCCATAAATGCCTTTACATGTCGCATTGCTTAGCCGATTTTGACCAAATTCAGAATATAGGCATAGCACAGTTCATTTAAAATCATCTAAATAATCATTTAACCGATACCAATGAAATTTGGAATATAGATATTTTAGTTTACTTGAGGTCCCCCTGAAAATTTGAGCAAAATCGGGTCAAAACAAAGGGAGGAAGGGGATCCGATTTCCATAAATGCCTTTACATGTCGCATTGCTTAGCCGATTTTGATCAAATTCAGAATATAGGCATAGCATAGTTCATTTAAAATCATCTAAAAATTTTGGCTGAATTGGGCTAAAATTAAAAGGTGTAGAAGATGATGATTTACCTCTCTAGAAATGTCTCTATCATCTAAAAAATAAATGATATTCCATTAAAAACATCTCATATGTAATACAAAGCCAAATACAGTATTACCGAAACAGGATATTTGTGAAAATTTAGATGCAGTTATTTTGGTTGAGGTTATCATATTATTTTCTTAAATCATCAAACAAATAGTGCATCTAAATTTGTTGCAGGTTAGATGCAACTACAGGAATACCTCAATTATCGCGGTTACTGTAGCATCAAACAAATAGTGCATCTAAATTTGTTGCAGGTTAGATGCAACTACAGGAATACCTCGATTATCGCGATTACGCAATAATCGAATCCGCGATAATCGGGATAAATAATGCATGTAAAATGGGTGATCGTTGCCAAGGATTTTTCAAATCTATTGATTAAATTTTATATGAGGTAAAAAAGAAATCTGTTAAACGTGCTAATCTTTTAAGCTGATCATTATGTTTCTTCTTAATAGCTGTAGACTTGATATCATCCTTGTTTCTTTTAGCATTCATTGTAAGGGTAAATAAGAGAAATAAATAGCCACATGCAGATTTTCCTCTAGAGATCCAGTGCCCCCATGCAGCTTTCTTGTAACATCTACTCAGCACCTTTACAATATTGATAAAATTATCGTAACATCTACTCAGCACCTTTACAATATTGATAAAATGATAATTTTGGCTCCTTCTTATACCTTTACAATATTAAGAAAATGATAATTTTGGCGCCCTCCTTCTTAAGCGCGTCCAATCGGTGCATCGTTTGCTTACCGGGTTTAAGCTGGCCTTGTCCACATTTACTTCAGGCAATGGCGGACAGTTACTGATGAGCAGTGAGCAATTCAGGCAATGGTAGACAGTTACTGATGAGCAGTGAGTAGGCGCCCTCGGATAAAAACGAAGTGCTTTAAGCGAGCTACTTGGAGGGTAAATGTAATTCTGGTTACATATGTAGTGGGCTATATCTCGAAACTGCAATAATTAGAATTTGGATCGTCTGGTTACATATGTAGTGGGCTATATCTCGAAACCGCGATAATTCAAAAATCGCGATAATCGAGGTATTCCTGTATAATGTGCCTGCTTTGTGATTAATTTTGTGAATAAGTAAATTAGTATGTAATTCGAATTTGGATCGCAATAATTGGAATTTTGGTATTAAATTATAAACCGCGATAATTCAAAAATCGCGATAATCAAGGTATTCCCGTATAATGTGCCTGCTTTGTGATTAATTTTGTGAATAAGTAAATTATTATGTTTTTTTATACACAAATTCATTTTATTGTACTTTACTTTTTGTTAATTTTAAAATTTTTTGAAAATTAAATTATACTTTCATTTGATATGAATGTACTGTGTTTAAAAAGAATTATCAAAGAATATTTAGACCAATTTTAAATCAACAATGACATATTCACACACTATAATTCACAGTGATCAACCTAAATTTTAATAGTGAATGAGTTAAATAAAATGAATCTTAGAAATTTGGTATTAAACAATTGTCAGTTAGTTAATCATGCCAAAATTTATAAATAGAGAAGGAAAAGAAAAAATATGTTCAATTATTAAATAAGTTCATTAAAATAAAATATAGTAATTATAATTTGATGATCTTAATTAATGAGATATTTTAAAAAATTGCTATATATAAATTACAACAGAATTCCAATTAATACAAATCTTGTAAATTTGAAACTCCAGTTAATATAAAGAAAGTCTGTCTTAGTTCCTAAAATATTTTCTTTAAGAACTCATATTATATGAATCTGTTTTGAAAGAAACCCTTTTAATCTGAATAAGAATCTTTGTACATATTAGAAAAAATATATAATTTTATAATAGTACACTTAAATGATTTTAATCTGAATAAGAATCTTTGTACATATTAGAAAAAATATATAATTTTATAATAGTATACTTAAATAAAAAGCTTGTGTTTTATTTTTGAAAATATAGATTAATTTAATAGATTATAGAACATAATTCATGATTGGCCAATAGTGCAAGTAATGTGACTTGCAGTTACATTGAATAAAAATTCCTGAAATTTGAGTTCAATGTTTTGAAATTCATTGCTAAAATGGCTGAAGTGAAATTATTTAATAGTTCTGTTATGTGTGGCTTTAATTCATTGATCATTATTCTTTATATTTAATCATATGTATGGCTCTTGCAGTAGTTTTATGCTTGTTTTAATAAAACTTTATTATGAAATTGTTAATCTGAAGAAATTATAAGGGTCCTCCTCAACTTTGTATTAATAGAGTTCTGTTGTATATAAAAACTAATTTGAAAATCAGTTTTAATTCTATTTCATGTGTATTATATATGATTACAGATGATCAATATGTTTTAAAAATGAGATTTGTTGATCATATTTTTGATGACAGTGTCATAGATGATGCTAAATTAAAAGTTATTCTTCCTGAGGGAAGCAGGTCAGTTTAATTTTTATTTTATTGTTTATATTACATACTTTTTAATAAAATAATGATTTCTAATTGATCATTAGGGATATTCAAGTTAAATTACCATATCCTGCAAAACGTGGAGTAGATCAGCTTCATTATACTTATTTAGATACAGTTGGACGTCCTGTTGTTGTATTTTCAAAGCAAAATTTGGTAGAACAGCATATACAAGACTTTGAAGTAATGACATTTCTGATTTAAAATTCATTGATAAAATATAATTTAAAATTTTTATCTTATAAAAATGTTTGTTTTTTAATAATGCATTATTTATTTCTAGATATATTATAAATTCCAAAAAATACTAATGCTTCAGGAGCCATTACTTGTTGTGATTGCATTATATTTGCTCTTCATATTGGTTATCATATATGTAAGAATGGATTTTACTATAACCAGGGTAATATATTTTTATTTTAATATAACAATTAATTATAGATACACACTGACTTATATAATACTTATGTTTTTGGAGAATTTGTTCATGTTGAATTTACATAATTACATAATTATGATAAAATTAAAACATTATAAACATATTGTATTGTAACGTAGTGTGGCCGAAATAAATCGTCGCAAGCTTATTATTATTTTTCAACAATAACTTTATTTTAAAAAAACGAAAAAAAAAATAAAAAAAGATCACTACAGGTACATTTCAATGCGATCTTTCTCGCTACAACTGGGAGTGACACTCCATCGAGCCTCTCTCTTTGAGCGACGAAAGTAGACTGCCCACTGTAAAAAACGCTTTTAACAGCGGCACTGATGATCCAATTGAGGTATAATTTCGTCACAAGCTTATTATTATTTTTCAACAATAACTTTATTTTAAAAAAACGAAAAAAAATAAAATAAAAAAAGATCACTACAGGTACATTTCAATGCAATCTTTCTCGCTACAACTGGGAGTGACACTCCACCGAGCCTCTCTTTTTGAGCGACGAAAGTAGACTGCCCACTGTAAAAAACGCTTTTAACAGCGGCACCGATGATCCAATTGAGGTATAATTTTAACAGTGGCACCGATGGTCCAATTGATGTATAATTTAACAGTGGCACTGATGGTCCAAATTGATGCTATAGCTTCCTTCCCCCTTGCCAGAACTTTTCGCGAATTTATGAGGGAAAAGTTTCTAAAGTATGAAATGTCATTAATCAGTCTTAATTCTGGGTAAATGTTCTTATATCGTCCTGATTATCACCTTTAATTGATAAGCACCAAGACCGACGGGAGAATGTTGTGGCTTTACAGAAATTGACTTATAACTACGTATATTTACAATATTTAAGTATTTAATTATGTATTATACAATCTATCGATGACTAAGTTTACAGCGATCACAATATATTACTTAAATATTACTATCACCTATTAGACCTATAGTGTTATAAAATTAGATCGGGAAGTTGTTACTTCGCCGTTTTGAAAGAGTGTAAACGTTAGTTGCTTCTACTCAGCCCATCGGCGTTTTGGTTCGATTTCCCTGGCCGATGTTTTACTTCGAAGTCGTAGGACTGTAGAGCTAAAGCCCATCACATAAGTCTTTGATTCGTACTGGGGTTCGTACGCAACCAAACTAATGAATTATGGTCTGTTTGGACTGTAAATTTCTGTCCATCCAGATAACATTGCAGTCTTTTTATTGCGAAAACGATTGCTAAGCACTCCTTTTTAGTTGTGCTATAACTCCTTTCTGCCTTGGTGAACTTCTTGCTAAGATATAGTAGTTAAGAGAGCTACTTAGAGGGTAAATGTAATTCTGGTTACATATGTAGTGGGCTACATCTCTAAACTGCAATAATTCGAATTTGGATCGCAAAAATTGGAATTTTGGTATCAAATTATAAACCGCGATAATTCGAAAATCGCGATAATCGAAACCGCGATAATCGAGGTATTCCTGTACTTGTTTGACGATTTAAGAAAATAAGATAACATCAACCAAAATAACCGCATCTAAATTTTCACAAATATCCTGTTTCAGTAATATTGTACTTGATTTATTTTATTACATATGAGATGTTTTTAATAGGATAGTTTTTACTTCTTCATACCTTTCTCAGTGCTACAATATATATAGATCAACTGTATATGAGTTTTTGAAAGAAGTAAGTTTATATGATATAATTTTAGAAAGGTATGTTTTTTGAAATGAATTAACAATTGTGCTGTGCTAAAAATTCATATTTTTAATCATTGTTGGTGGGAATCAATCTCTAATGCATATCTTTAACAATTGTGCTGTGCTAAAAATTCATATTTTTAATCATTGTTGGTGGGAATCAATCTTTAATAATCTAATGCATATCTTTATAATTGAAGGGTTTAGTGCAAGAACCAGTTAAGTCACAAAAAGCACATTTCGAGAATATGAATATGTATTTGGACGTACCTGGTTTTTGCATCAAATATATAAAATTTGACATAAGACTTGTAAAAGAGGACTTAAATAACATGACAACAAAATATAAACCAAAATTGAATCATAAGTTATCACTGTGTTTTTATATATGATTCATACAATAACTCATTTTCAACAAAAGTGGACTTAACTGGTTTTTGCACCAAACCCTTCAATTATACCAAATAGATACCTAATGCTTTTAGAAGCTTTTATTTGTGATCAGAGAGTACTTTGATTTGTGTAATTTTGGAAGGAAATCTAACACAAAATTTATACTTAAAGGAGTTTATTACATATTTATTTGTAACTCTAATTTTTAATATAAATTTTTTAATTTATTTTGTGCATTAATAATAATTAAATTACTATTATATATATATATAAATATTTAAAATAGAAATCTTCTGACTTTGGTCAAAACACATTAGCGGTACTTGAACTGGTTACCCTGATTCTGAAACCTGAATAAAAGGCAAATTAATTGGACATTGGCCAGTTTTCTCAAATGCAAATACCTGATCATTTCATAAATGAATTGATTTTTTATATTTAATGAGGTGAATTAATAACTAAGTAGATTAATTTATAGATTAATGAAAGTAATCTACTTAGTTAATATTTGTTCCTTTGTTTTCTTTTGATCATATTTTTTTTTATAATTATCATCAAAAAAATAATTAAAATTTTTTAAATTGACAATATGGACCTTGTTATCTATTTTTAATAGTATTATCTACTTTTTTATTTAAATTTTAAATATAAATTTTTATATGGTAAATATTAACAATAAAATTTTATCATTTAACACATTACTAAAATAATAATATAATTGTTCTTTCCCTGCCCAAGTGAGCTGAAATCTGTAATCATCAAAAAACAAACGGATTCACTATAGTGCGCTTTCGACTCAACCAAGCCCTCCTCAGTAGTTCGACTTAACCGCTCCTCTGACTGTTCTTCAAAAAACAAACGGATTCACTATAATGTACTTTCGGCTCAACCGAGCCCTCCTCATTAGTTTGACTTAACCGTTCCACTGTGGAGCAGTTAAGTCTAACTACTAAGGAGAGCTCGGTTGAGCTGAAAGTGCACTATAATGAATCCGTTTGTTTTCTGAAGTGTGTGGAAATTATGAAGCAGCGTAATAGAGATTACGTTAATTTATCATTTAATCCAAATTATTGCTTTGAATTAAAAAGCATTAAAAATTTGTATTAAATGCTTGGTTTTTACAAAACCAAATATATATAACCTATATTATAGCCGAAAATGTTACTCTGAAAATTTTTAAGTGAATAAAGTTAGTTTTTGGACTGCTAGTTAGTGCTGTCGTTAAATATTTAATTAGCGCATGGTTTTTATACTGATAAATATTAATAAAATGAATTCATTACATTATTTTATATTAGTCTTTTCAATTTATTAATTTATATAAAAAATATACAAGGGATCTTAATTTTTAAATATGTATTAGCTTAGACATTTCTTGAAAGATTTATAGTTTCATGAAATTTTTACAATAAATACAATAATCTGTAGTTGATTATTATGATTATGATATTATATGTATTAAAATATTATAATAATTTAACTATAAATTTAAAATTTTAGAAATTGTAAAATTTTTATTTTGGGTTGTTTAGACCAACAGCAGCAATCATAGATTGTAAATATCATTTGCTAATCAGTCAAATGAATGTTTGTTTTTTACTAAAATAACAAGATTAAACGAGTCTATACAACTATACTTGTTATAAAAACTATAACGGAGTTATAGTTTTTATAACAAGATTAGTTTAATAGTTGACTGACTTGTATATAAGAAAAAAATCCTGTTTATCATTTGCTAATCAGTCAAATGAATGTTTGTTTTTTACTAAAATAACAAGATTAAACAAGTCTATACAACTATACTTGTTATAAAAACTATAACTCCGTTATAGTTTTTATAACAAGATTAGTTTAATAGTTGACTGACTTGTATTATAAGAAAAAAATCCTGTTAATAATAGAATAATTGGAATGAAAAATGTTTAAAAACTGAAACATGTCTTATTTATTAATTCTATGACAATCATTAATATATGAAGTTAACAAAATGTTCTTTGTTATAAAATTTTAGAATTGAACTTAACATTACAATAACATTGTTGATTTAGTATTTAGTACTATTGATATTGTTATATCAATAAATGTTTTTCATTTTTTGTATGCTTAAATCAGCATGAAAATATTGAATGATCAGATATTTATAGATAGAAAAAGCTGTTTTCCTTGATATAAAGGGTGTGGTCTAATGTTCACATAATTTAAAAACTTTGTTGATAAATAATCACAATGTTCTTATAATTTCTTCAAATAATAATAATAGATATTAAATGAAAATTTTGCTGGAAAAAATCGGTTGATATTCATTATTTTTGTAAATAATTCATATAATCACAATGTTCTTATAATTTCTTCAAATAATAATAATAGATATTAAATGAAAATTTCTTGAAAAAATCGGTTGATATTCATTATTTTTGTAAATAATTCATAAAAGTTACTTGTCAATTTATAAAACATACAATTAAAATGCAGCTCAATTGGTCAAGTTGCAAATTTTATTTATATGAATTAAAAGTTACATAATAATTACATATATAAAATAAGAAAATTAATAATTTTAATTACAATATATATTGAAAATATCCACCATGTTCTTATAAAAACATTTGCATATTTTTTTTTGTATTTCTAGTAATTTTACAGAATATTTTCATAAATTGTATGAATACTCTATACATTATTTTTTATTCTTCTTCAAGAGAATGTAGTCTAGTTTTGCCAACTTTTAAGTATATTTTTACAAATAAAAATCTAGATTAATTTTAAATCTAATGATCTGAGAGGCCATAAATATTGAGAAACAATAATCATAAATAACTTTTTAGCATAATGATCATTATTCATTATGAATATTCATTTCATAATAAATATGCTATTGAGAGCTGTCATGCTTCGATATGACCTCTAACCGATTTTTTTTAAACTATTCAAAGGGTGAATCTTTTCAACACATGAACAAGCTTCAAGGTTAATATATGTGCAAGAATTCTGGCAAACATACGGGAATTTTGGATATATGTATGAGATGCAAGCATACGTCTATCTGTACCCAAGATTTATGATAATTTTCCAAATTCTTTAAGAACAATTTTGGATATATGTATGAGATGCAAGCATACGTCTATCTGTACCCAAGATTTATGATAATTTTCCAAATTCTTTTCTTTAAGAACAAAAATCAAAAATTTTTCTTCAACCAAAAAGTAGTCTATTTAGTTTTTCCTTCGTTTTTAATCAGTGAGAAATAGTATAATTAGTCTGTTCAAATAAAGCGATGGTGGACATATTCCATTTAAGCTATATTTAGGGGTAATAAATAGTAAGAAAAGTTAAACGTAGTTTAATTTTTAGCACTAATCATTTCAAACAATTAACAGCTAATTGTGGAGTCAATCACAATTGGAATGGCTTGCAGCGTTTTTAAATAAATGCAGTCTAGAAAAACTTTATAAAATTTACATCACAACAAATTTACATCAAATTTATTTTAAGTTTTCAATTTTTCAAAATTATCAATATAATATAAATTTATTTATCACATTTATAATAATTTTGTAATAAAATAATGCAAACGTAATATAGGTTTTCAATAAAACTCAAAGTATATTCATTATACAAGTATATAGCGAGCGTATCTTAAACATATAAAAACATTATCAGAAAAATGTTGAATTGCTGATGGCACGATTGACGATTTCTTGGAAAATCAATCAAGTTTTTTGATTTTAATTAAAATTAATAATTCGAATAATGAAAATAACGATAGCAGTAATATACCCGAAGCTGAAGAATTAAATTCAGCTGAAATCAGCATTGAAAGAATTGATTTATTATCCAAAAAATTAATAATTTGAATAATGAAAATAACGATAGCAGTAATATATCCGAAGCTGAAGAATAGATTCAGAAATGAAATCAGCATTGAAGGAATTGGTTTATTATTCCGATTCCGAATAATATTCAAGTTAATGAAAAATTAACATAGTAAAAACCAAATAATAATAAAATATTATTTGGTACATGAATGTTTCTAAATTTAAGAAAAAGTTTTTATCATGTTTACCACATTTCCTTCTCTAACCAACCCTTTCAATATGTTTTGATTAATGGTAAGTACGAAAATGACTAAAAATATACAAAAAATATGAGAATTTTCAGAATTTCGTACGAGATTATTGAACGCTAGATATAACAATCCTGCTGACAAGCTTTCTATGTTGTGTTGTTCATCCTTTTCACGGCCATTGCGCCTGCACGTAGCGCCCTCGATAGTTCGTGAATGGATCTCAATAGGACCTATTATATCATGCAATGGCCATCAGAAGGGGGGTTACTCCGAGTCTCATGATTTTAAGGGCCTCAATTTATAACTTTATGTGTTAGAGGATTTCAAATTTTAACAAACTCCAAAGCTCGAATAGTGTATATTTTTTCTATCAATATTCTCGCTTTTCTTTTACACTTACCACTGACTGCTAATGTTAAAACTCGCAAATCTTCTGTGAAATAAATATTAAATATCATTATTTTTAATTTTCTTGTCCACAGTTTTATTGTAAATTTTGAAGGGCCTCAAAAATTTGTTGTTCCGGGCCTGGCATCTTCTCTGAAAAGCATTGATATTATATAAATATATTTTGTAAGGAAACAATAGTCATAATTCAATCTGAGTATTAATAAAACCGAAACGATATATGGTGCAATTTAATACTGACTTACAAATTATAGAAAATTCAATGAAAAATAATTCCTAACATTTCATCAAATTTTAGATCTTTGCATGCTGATATTTGTATACTGGGGAATTGAGAGGCATGATGACCGATTTGTTGGCATGTTTTGTATATTATTTCCATCATCAAGGCATATGTTGTTCCATTCTGAAATATTTGTTAGGCAATTTTCATAATATAGATAGGTCTCAAATTGAAATATACAAGTGCAAATTGCATCCATAGATGGGATTTTTTTCATTTTTCTATGATAAGATTCAATATAATGATTATTTCTTTTTATGTTCAAATAAAAAATTCATAAAGATTTATTGCTGATCATTGTTTTGCCACAAAAAATATTTTCTAGTATAAAAACTAGAAAAATATAAAGCTGTTCATTACATTATACAGTATACAACTTCAATATTACAAACAACATAACAAAAATGTTTTTATAAAATCTATACAATATTTTTCAAAATAAAATGTTTATCATGTTTACCACAATTCCTTCTCTAACCAACCCTTTCAGTATGTTTTGATTAATGTAAGTACGAGAATGATTTAAAAATATACAAAAATACGAGAATTTTCAGAATTTCGTATGAGATTATTGAATACTAGATATAATAATCCTGCTGACAAACTTTGTTGTGTTGTTCATCCTTTTCATGGCCATTGCGCCTGCACGTAGTGCCCTCTATAGTTCGTGATAGATCTCAATACTATATATAGCATATTCATTATGAAATTAGCATGGGTGCAGTTGTACCATCATGTTGGAACCGATAATTTCTTTATTTTACAAATTTTGCAATGAATTGTTATATATTATCATTTTTCCCCATAGTTTCTATTTATTTAAAGAAAACTGGATTCATTTTTCTTAATGAAAGAATATAACACACCAATCCAATGTGAATATAAAGGGTTTTCAAAGGATCATATTCTAGTATTTTGATTAATTTATGTAATAATCCAAGTAAAATGCAAACTTCATCTAAAAAAATTACAAGCAAGATTGAAAAAATACTCTAAAATGAAACAACCTATCTTAATGTGGTAAAAAGCATTTTATAGTAGATTTGTTCATATATATTCATGTTTTAGTTGCATGATAAATAGAAAATCTTGTATAAAGTGAATATATGGAATGCAAATAAGCTGTAAAATAAGCCTCTGTAAAAAAATATATAGAAGCTTTTAAATGTCAAATATATAAAATATTTAACTCATGAGCAATTGATGAGGTGCATTTTTTACAGCATATATATCAAAAAAAAAATAAAATAAAATACATTAGATTCTGAAAGATAATCTTCTCTCTATTATGGTTAATCTCTTAAATTATTTTGCCATTTAATCTGTACAAACAATTCTTGAACTTAAAGATTCTACACTATAGCTAAAAATTATATAAATTGAAACCAAAGTCTCCATAAAACAGCATCATATTAAAAAATTAAATTTTATTCTAAAATGGGTTTTCATATGAAAAAAATACTGATTTTATAAATTTATAATATTCTACACACAATAAAAGTACTCTTACTGTAAAATAAAGCACACACAATAAGATTGAAAATGTTTTTGAATAAACAGTGTGAACATTATTGTCATTTAAAATAAATATTATCATCAGTTAAAATAATTGTTGTTATCAGCATATATATTTAGTTATATTGTTTGCTTCAGTTAAAAATTCAAACATTATTTGAATACTTTAACTGAAACAAGCTACATGTATAGCCAAAAATATTTTTTGATTAGCAATACATACTTATTGAGAGTGGTTAGCCTATATTGTAGTTTATTATGTAGAATGCTACTGTATATTAAAAATAATAGTGAATATTAGATATTATTTATTATTAACAATCAAAAATTTACTCCAGAAAAAATTATGCTTTGAGATCATTGTATAAATTTTTTAAAAATCATTTAGTAAACTTAACTACCAGTATCTTTTTTTTTCCCCTACTATAATATGCATATTGGATATCATTTTGTATCTTATCGTTGCATTCAATATTGTCATCATTTTTTTTGAAAGATTTTTCAAAAATTATCACTTTCCTAAAAATGAGAAGTAATGTTATGTTGCATTATAGAATTGGGATGTCTTGCTTAGTGAAAAATTTTGCTTTGTTTTATTATCTTTTTTCTTAATGCTGGATTTTTCAAAATGTATATTGCACATTTCTCTATTCCAAAATCATAACAGAAATTAAATGATGGCAAGCAACTAATTTGCCAATATTTAATTTGATTTCATTTTTGTAAATACAGTAATATCAATGTCATAAATTTTATTGTTTATGGTTAATGATAATTCATACCAATTATCAATTATTACTTAAAAATTTAGTTAAATAAATTTTCAACATCAGAAAAGATATTTGTAATCAGTTTTTATATTTGTTTAAACAATTTTAATATCTATATTGACTACTATAATAAAATTTGAAATATAAGTATATTGGTCAGCAAGCAAACAAATATTTTTTTGGTCCCTATTTAAAATTGGGATGATGATGATAATTTTGACCCTGCTGAATCAAAATGAATTATAAAATTGCTCTGTTACCCACCAATATTAAGAGAAAAGGGACTAAATTTAAAAACTATGCAGTAAAAAATTATTATATATGTTTAAAATTACAGTATTCAGGTTTGAATATGAACAATGTCTGTATATACAATATTCTGATTAAATATTATACAGTGGTTCTCAACCTATTTCTGTTGAGGAACACATTTTAATATTTTTAAATTTGGTGGCACACCTGTTGAGGAACACATTTTAATGTTTTAAAATTTGGCGGCACACCTAAATATTTTTAATAATAATTTAGATTTAACAATGACTTTTTATTAACAGATTATGATATATATTCTTATTTATTGCATTTAGATTACAGACATACTCTTATAACAGGATCATTAAATGGCAGTCCTTATTAAGTTATAGCACCACCTGCAGATCTTACATATTTTTAGAGAAACTATAATTTTAATTTAATTTTTATTCCTTAATTTTTTGTTATGAATAACAACAAAAAATTTGGCTGTCGCAGAAATTCCAGGGGTTATAGCACCACCTGCAGATCTTACCTTTTTAGAGAAACTATAATTTTAATTTAATTTTATTCCTTAATTCTTTGTTATGAATAACAACAAAAAATTTGGCTGTCGCAGAAATTCCAGGATTATATTTTTCTAGCGATATCCTATTTATAGGAATTGGTACAGTAGTTTGACTGCAAAAGGGATATTCAGCCAACCACGTTTCACTATTAATACATACTAGAAATTACCTGCTCATATAAATGAGCAGAAATATAATCATGTGATTTAATCTAATACCGTATATAATGACAAAAATACCTCCAAAGGCGGCACACCTAATATTTTAAATAATAATTTAGATTTAAGAACGAATTTTAAGTAACAGATCATTATATTTTATTCTTATTTATTACATTCAAATTACAGATATATTCGTACAATGGGATCATCAAATGGCAGCTCTTATAAAGTTATAGTGCCACCTGCGGATTTTGTCTTTTTAGAGAAACAATAAATTTTAAAATTTAATTTTTATTCCTTAATTTTTAAATTATGAATAATGACAAAAAATTTTGATTTTAAATTATGAATAACGACAAAAAATTTTGGCTGTGGCAGAAATTCCAGGGTTAGATTTTTCTAACAATACTCTATTTATAAGAATGGTACAGTGGTTCGATTGCAAAAGGGATATCCAGCCAACCACATTTCACTATTAATATATATGATTCATACAGTTATATACATGCATTTCATTCTTAATTTTTCGCGGCACACCATCAAAGGTTTGGCGGCACATTAGTGTGCCACGGCACAGTGGTTGAGAACCACTGTATTATAGTTCATTATAAAAACTTATTTAAGTCTTCTTTTACTCTTTATAAGAAAGACACTAACTGCTGAATAAAAGAATTCAACAGTAGTCCATCAACATCTATTCAGACTCCAATTTCCTTAATATATCTTTTTCATTTAGAAAGTGTCTTGATGGAATTATTCACTATGTTCAGTGATAATTCTTATGTTTTAAGAGGGGAAAAAATCAAATGGAAATTCAAGAAACAATATTTTAATAATATATTATACCTCATTGCATTGTAAGATTAAAATTGTCTTCACTGTAATTTTTCAATTTTTTATTGCTTAGAGCAGAAGTGACTAACCTATACTAATTTTAGAAAACTGTTATATAACTAACAAAAATCAAATTTAAAAAAAAAAATTATAAATGTTCTATTGTTTGTTTGTTTGTTTGTTTGTTTTTATTTTTTTTATAATCAACTGAAGAGGACTGAGAAATTGGTTGAAACATTTTCATTATTAAAGACATTTATTTTAAAAAGATTTAATTGCTGCATACAAAAAATCATACTTATCTTAAAAATTGTTTTAGTGAGAATTTGTAAATCAGAAACTCATTTCCCATTAATTCCAATGTAATAATTTTTAATTGGTTTTTGGATACCAAAACGTCATCACTGTTTTATCTATTGATGATAAAGCATTCCAAATGCATTAATATCAATTTATTTATGATGATTATTATCTATTTGGCCTGTTTCTTGTCATTGGATTTTGAATTTCATAATTGCTAAGTGCCAATTGATTTTCATATTTAATCATAATACAAACATGCTAATCATTATGATTTTACTTATTAGTTAACCAGCCATGTTTGACTATTAATAATATAATGATTCATACAATTATATACATACAATTCATTTTTAATTTTTTGCAGCACACTATCAAAGGTTTGGCATCACACTAGTGAGCTGCAGCACAGTGGTTGAGAACCACTGACTTATACAAACAAAAAAAGAGATGTTGCAGAAACTTTTGTCTAAAAAAATAAAAATCTAAAATAATTGCAAATAATCATATTGCTTAAATTTATTTAGTTTTGAATTGCAAATGATGTTTTTAAAATTAATCAAAGTTATAAGAAAGAAATCATAACTATGTAAGTCAAAGACAACTAGCTAACAGAACTTAATGCTGAAAAATTTACTATATTTTAAAACATTTTCAACCTAAAGGAGATCATCCTCCACATTTATTAAGAATAAAAAGTCTTATTAAGAACAAAAACAGCAGTTCTATTCTATAACTTAAGAAAAATAATCATAATGAAAATATTAAAGAAAATTATAGGATATAATAGAAAAGCTATTGTTAAGAGAAATACTGTAACAATTATAATTCAAATCTCACCATGTAAACTGAATAATTTTTCAATATTTTGAGTTAAAGATGACTGGTTATTTCCTTCTAACGTTTCCTTAAATAATGGTTTTATTTCTTCTATCAGAACTAACAAATTATCTATAAAGAAACAAATATTTATATAATTATTTAAATATATATATTCTATATGTAGGATCACCAATTATAAGTGTATAAGCTATATTTTGACCATCAACAATTTTTCACTGAACATAATATGGCTGATTCACAAATAATTTATATATATAAAATATATATTTGTTACATTAATTTGTTGATATCATTATCTTTATTAATTAACCCTTTCAGTGCCTTTGCTTGTATATAATATGTATAGATGTCATGACCTAATTATGCGTGTGTGTCTGTGATATGAACTGATTGATGTCAAAACATTGATAATCATAAAAAAGGTTAAAAAAAATTAATCCTGATTATATTGATAGCACTTGATTGCAAATTAGTTTTTTAAATAATTTCATATATTTGTTTTGAGAATAAACATTTTTTGTTTTTGCTATTTTTATATAAGTATAAAACTACTCTTAGAATGCTATGAGAATAAAATAATAAAATACTATTTTATTCATAATGTGTTTTTATAAAGAATAAAAGCATTTTCTTTGTCATATTTACTATTAAAATGCAGATATTAAATTATACTATATTATATATTTTTCTGTCAGCTGAAAGAGAGAAAAAAGAGGGTTCATTCCATATACAATGATCTCTGTATGGCACGAAATAGATTCCACATTATAGGAACCACAAGAGTTATATATTGACTATGAGTGAGGTGCCTAATTTCTGACTGCAGTATGAGTGTGGTGTGATCAGTGCCGGATTTACCTCTAGGTTGAGTCCTATGGCCCAGTGATTTTAGGGGCCCCAAAACTATCAATCTGTTTTCAATTTTTATAAACTTTTAATAAGAAAAAATGGGTTTTTATTAAAGTGCTAGATAGAATTAAAATTTTAAAAGTTCCTTATAAGTTATAAGGAATCTCTAAAATTCAAATCAGCTACATCTTGAGTGTAGGAAATTTGTTGCAAGAAACAAGGATAAGACACATGAAAGTAGGGCAAGACAAAGACAAAGATGTCCAAAATGAGAACAACGTTGAATTACTTTACCTTATATTTTTTTATATAGGCACAGAAAGTGTGTCATTTAGTGAGCCATTTCTTTCAAAAAATTTTTAAAATAAAACGTTTCTCGTGTCTCAGCATGTAATTTTATTGAATACTGAGAGTTTTTCGTGATGCCTGGGCAGGAAATCCGATTTACCGGTAGATATTTTTTGAGAACTATTATTGAAAATAATCAGTTTTAAATCACAAAAAATTATGTCCATATGGTCTCCATTACTAAAACAATATAGAGATCTAAAAGATGATGCAGCAAATTCGAAAATCCGTTAAGATGTCCAATTTCGAACATCTAATTTGAAATTTTTGAATGTTTTTCAAACTTGTTTCTTCTTTGTTTACATTCTGGAGAAAAATTAATACTTTTATTTGGAGCTTTTATGAAGTTGCTGAGATTTTCAGTTAATTAACAAAGATATTACTTTAAAATAAAGGTACACTGAGAATTTTTATATACTCATCACGAATTTCAGAATTCATTTTTTAATTGCTTTTATAATTTAAATTATTTATTAAAAGTAGAAATGAAGAGAATCTATAAAAGTGGGGTACTAAAACGTAAGAAAAAGGCAGAAAAGAAGAGGAGATCAAGAAATTACCAAAATTAAATGTATTTTTCACTAAAGTTCAAATAAAGGAGAGAGAAGCAATAACCACAGCTACAAATGAGAAAGGAATTCATAAAAGTTCTCCAATCACAGCAATTCCATCTTCAAGCATAGCGTTTAGTAGTTCAAATCAATTTTTTGAAAATTCCTCGGATGATTTAGTTGATGTAGCTCAAGATACAACAATAGAAATTGGCTTACCACTTAATACAGGTAAAGTATTAAGTGTGGGGTGATTTATCTAATGAAGATGTTTCATTTTTGATTGAACAAAGATCAACAGTTTGTCAGCACTTGGATGATAATTTTCAATCTTCTAAACAGTCTTACAAGGATCATCATGATCAGTATTGTTCAAGAGCATTATTTACTAGTGAAAGAGTCAATGGCGAGATATACACTCGTGAATGGCTGATTTATTCACCATTTGTAGGCAGTTTTTTTGTTTTGTATGTAAAATATTCAAAATTTCAAATTTCTCCCTTGCCACAAAGGGACTTAACGATTGGAAGAATGCTGCTTCTTTATTAGCCACAAAAATCTGTCAGAGCATAGAGAGGCTTTGATGTTTTATTTGGTACATAGAAGCAATAATACATTATCTGATCAGTTGGAAGATGAAATACAGAAAAAACAAAACTATTGGCAAAAGGTACTGGAACGAGTAGTAGCAATGATTTGTACTTTGAGAGAAACCTGGCATTTAAGGGCTCAAATGAAAAACATTTGGAATGGAGGGCAGTAGAAACTTTATTGGACTTTTAGAATTGATAGCAAAATTTGATCCATTTTTATCTAAACATATTAAAAATTATTGTCAAGCTGGTTCAGGAAGAATTTCATATCTATCAAAAACTGTATGTGAAGAACTAATTGCTTTGATGGCAAAAAAAGTTTTAGAATCAATGATGACAGATGTGAAAAAAATCGAAATATTTTGGAATTTCAGTTAAAAAACAAAACTATTGGCAAAAGGTACTGGAACGAGTAGTAGCAATGATTTGTACTTTGATTGAGAGAAACCTGGCATTTAAGGGCTCAAATAAAAACATTTGGAATGGAGGGCAGTAGAAACTTTATTGGACTTTTAGAATTGATAGCAAAATTTGATCCATTTTTATCTAAACATATTAAAAATTATTGTCAAGCTGGTTCAGGAAGAATTTCATATCTATCAAAAACAGTATGTGAAGAACTAATTGCTTTGATGGCAAAAAAAGTTTTAGAATCAATGATGACAGATGTGAAAAAAATCGAAATATTTTGGAATTTCAGTTGATTCCACCCCAGATGTTTCTCACAAGGATCAACTATGCATTATTTTGAGATATGTAGATGAATTGAGTTTTGAACCAATGGAACAATTTCTGAACTTCATTGAAATTGAGGATCACACTGGATCCAATTTAGTGGAGACTAAATTTTTTAGAAACTAAAGCTGGTTTGAATTTTGCTGATTATAGATCTCAGTCATATGATAATGCAATGAATATGGAAGGAAAATATAAAGGTATGCAGACAAAAATTTTGGAAAAGAACAGTAAAGCAAGTTTTTTACTATGCACTGGACCCTCACTGAATCTGGTTGGTACTTCTGGTGCTGAATGTTGTATAGAATCAATCAACTATTTTGGAATAACTCAACAAATTTTCAATTTTTTTTATCATCCATCAAAAGATGAAGTGTAATTGAAAAAAATTCCAATCTATCAGTAAAATCATTATCAAAGACTAGATGGAGTGCTCAAACAGACTCAATCAAGGTAATACATCATAATTATGGAAGTTTATTGGGTGCTTTAAGCAGTATTGTAGAGAATGAAAGTTTTGATGGAACATCAAGAGCAGACGCACAAAATTTACTGTCAAAAATGGAAGAGTTTCAGTTTGATTGCAAACAGTTTTTTGGAACATAATACTAGAAAAGAATTTAATGCAGTTTCCAAGTCTTTGCAAGATTTGAAAATCATGCTAGACCCATGTTCATCTTTGTATTCATTTCTTGGTGAGTTCCTAATGAGTTTGAATGATCAGTTTGACACAATCAAAGCAGAAGCTAAACAATTATTGCCTGATACTAATTATACAAAAAAGACACAACAAACTAAAAAAAGCTTTCCAGGTGAACCTCAATCAAATAAAGAAATGTTGAGTCCCAAGAAAAACTTTATTTTTAAAGTTTTTCTGAAAATTTTGAAAAACATTAATATGAATTTGGAACAACAAGTTCAGTCTTATAAGGAACTTAATCAGAATTTTGGATTTTTAATCAACATTGACATTCCTAACAAAGAACTGAAGAAATGTGTATAAAATATCGTCAAGCAATATCAAGGAGATATTGATAATTCATTATATAGTGCAGTTTGTTGCAACTCCATAGATTCATCAAAATTAATTATCGAGATTGAGAATCCCCTTTGACTCATTTGTTCTTGTATAAGATGATAAGAGAAAAGAATTAAAAAGAGTTTTAAGAATTTATTTATTCTTGATGATTACCAATGTTCTGGTGAGAGTTTTTCAAAATTAAAATTAACCAAAAATGATCTAAGGTCAACCATGGCCCAGAATACTTTAACCAATTTCACTTTATTAATTGATGAATTTGTCAGAGAGAAATGTAAAAAAAAATTTTTGTAAACAAATTGTAATTTTTATACCACATTGAATTTTATAATAAAAAAAATTAAAAAAAAATCAGTTTTCGTATTTCATAAAGCCTCGCTGACCATCTCTCAACTCGATAATCTAGGATTAACTGTTTTTAAATCAGATCAGATATTTTAAGATAGAATTTATAAAAATCCATATGTGAATAAGTCAAAAAATTAATTTCAGAGATAATTATTATCTTTAGGGACCCCAAAGCCTTGCTCATCTCCTAGGGCTCCCAAAAATGCAAATCCATCCTGGGTGTGATGTTTCTCCAGGAGCTCATGAACTTGTGCAGGCTGAATAAAAGTATTTTTTCATTATATTTTTAAATATGCATTTTAATGTTTCAAGGTAAACCTTTAAATCTTTTATAACTATTAGATTCCCTATGCATGCATAAATAAGATTTAAGTACTGTATTGCATTTCCAAAAAAATAAATAAAATAAAAAAGTGTGTCAAAATGTTAAATTTATCAAATATGTTATTATAAGGGGTGTTTATCATGGGGGTCCACTGTAATAGATAATTTTTTTTCTATAGGTATCAATAATCTTAATAGTATTTTTATCAGAAATGATTTTTTCTGGTTGTATTTAACAGTTAGAAAATATAATACAGGTATCCCTCGTTATACGCGATCTCACTTTATGCGTTTTCACTATAATGCAATTTTAAAAAATAAATTAAAAACATTTTTGTTTAAAAATTGTTTCATGGAGATGAGATAAATGTAGATGAACTGCTTGATTCCCACTCATCAGAGCTCACTAATGAAGAGCTTCTGGAAAACAATATGAATGATGATGTTTTCCATTTCCAGAAATCAGGAGCCCTTTGTTGCTGAGCCTATCAAACAGCTTTCAACAAAACAAATGACTGAATTTTTTAAACACATTGACAATGCCATCAGAATAATTGAAGAAAATGATCTTAATGAGACTAGAAGTGCCAAAGTTGTGAGAGAAATTCAGAATTCTTTGGCTTGCTACAAAGCAACTGCAAACTTTATAGAGAGAGAAAGAATGTTGCCCGTCAGCTGAGTCTCGATTGTTTTATTAAAAAAGCTGAAGATCGTCAGCCTATCATCCCAGCGACTTCAAGAAAGCAAGAGAATGATGATCCAGATTCACCAAATCCAATCCATTCATCATCAGATTGAAGATTGTCAGAAGAATGTAGTGTTTATGACATTGTATTAATTAAATTCATCCATCCAATCACATGATCTTTCTCCGTTTCCTACGTCAGAGATGTGTCTTCTTCAACGTATAGTATCCAAACCCCCATCTCTGACGTAATAGGCGAGGGGTCCCGTTTCGGGTCCCTTGTCTCCTCGGTTTACTCATTTGAATGCATCATTCTTGCATCTGCTCTCCGAAGGTGTTTTCTTTTTTTTCCAACTTTCCCAGACACTCGTACTGACGGTGCCCAGCTATAATACTTCCGCTCTCAGGAAGTACTCCTTTGTTTCCGACTTTTCCCGCCAGACACTCGTTCTCACGGTATCTGGCTATAACAACTATATGTATTCTTAACATCCTGTGAATTATTATTAAATAATTTTGCTGAATTAAATAAAGTTTATTCATATTTATATACTTACTTTTGTTAGACATTTAATAAAATAAATTTCAATTTTTTTAAATTTATAAACAAACTGTTCAAACTTTTCTAGAAAAACCTAAAATTTATTGTTGTATATTAAATATTTTTTATTAATAAAAATTTAAGATTTGTTTTAGTTTTTCACATTATTTAGTTTTGTTTTATTTATTGTTTTATGTTTTTTGTGTCCTCTATTTCTTGTGGGAGAGAGAGGGGGCCCGGTAAGAAGAAAATGTCTAGGGCCCCAAAGTGGGCTAATCCGACCCTGGCCAGTTCCACCTATGGGCTGCACCCACACCCATGTAGGGATGGTCGGATGGTGAAGACGGGGATCACAGGGCCTGGCCCAGCATTCCCAAAGAACGTTTTAGAAGATACCAAACCCAGGACGTGAACTCGGGCCCTCCTGCGTGGCAGCCAACAGCATTATCTCTGGACCATCCGGCCGCCATTCGCAGATTTCTGTGACTGACATCGTTTACGTTTCTATCCCTCCACTAGGGCCGCATTTACCATAAGGCTCATTAGGCGCAAGCTGGGGCCTCATTCTCTATGGGGCCACAATTTTAAACCTTACTATTCACAAACAATATAAAAAACAGCCTAGTTATAGTTGAAAAATAAAGTACTTATTTTTAAATATTAAATTTAAAAATAATTGAAATTGAAATAGACTTGTTATTTTGAGGCCTCATAATGATGTTGCGCCTAGGGCCTCCAAAAGTATATATGTGGCCCTTCCTCCATCATTCATTTCTTCAGCACGTACGCCACTTGAGATATGGGACTCTTTTATAGGTTTCTACTATACACAGAGTGTATGGCATATGGCATAATCCCGACCTGCAGGAACTTCAACGATCGAAGGGCAAATGGTAGGTCAACTCAACTGAAAAAAATGTGCAGCCATAAGTACTTCTAGCCCAATGGATGAATTTAATTTGGGACAGCATTTCTCAGATCCGGTTGATAGCCGACAGGACACTGTACAGCAACTTTACCAAAAGCCAGATTGGGGCTGAAAGGAACTAATTCTGCTCTTCAAGTGATCGATTTTCCCCAAACCTGGAACACCCGTGAATAATCAGGATACCAGAAGGTGCGTCTGCACTCTCATCATGGGCCGACGTTGGGACGTCTTGGCAAAATGTCGTCCCGACTGAGAGCCTCTTAATGCATCCAAACACTATGATCGGCTGGATGGCCGTGTGGTAAAGAATTCGATTACTACCTTGGAGGATCCAGGTTATCATCTCCAGTTTTTCTATAAGACTCCGGATCTGGCTCATTGAACTTCATCTTTCAACTTTCCAGTATACCTCACCATGGGTGTTGGCTAGCTTTGTGATAGACTAAAAAAGTGGCTTCTACCAGGAATACAACATATCTGAAATGTGATATGGAGGCTTAAATAATATAACTTAAACCCCTAACCCAGACACTATGACCGTATCGACCCGGTTGCAAAACAGATATAGACATAGTATCGGTCAACACAAGCCCTCGCCGCGTCAAAACGATTTTTTCAGAGCCACTATCCCTCTTCGGGGATAGTGGCTCTGAAGTAGAGCTAACGAAAATATCCTTAATGAAATTCTGCATATAACTAAATATAATATAATCTAAGTGGCAGGGCTTTATCAGCTATATTGGCAGCATGGAAAAGCTTCAGCTTTCCACTATGGAAGACTTGGTAAGTCTCTGGTCCCACCCCTTGAAAATGTTTATCATGGAATCCAGGCCCGACCCAGCGATCCCGTTGCCCACAATTCTGCTAACTCCTCCGCAGGAATTGGCAGTCTATGAAAGGGCTTGTTTTCTCTGTCATTTAGTATTCTTACAGAATGGAAAAAACGTCACCTATTAAAATAAATAGCACAGCTTTTCCAAAATCAGCACGGGGCACCCACATATGCAGGGCCTTTCAGAGAAAATACGAAGCCAGGGACAACTAATATTTTAAAGGACACGATACTGATCGAACATGACATGATTTTGACTCGATATATATGAGTGAACTTCACAGAACGGGAATGTTGTTTGTAAACAATATAGTCTATAGCGGATTATGCACATACAAAAAGGCGCAGAAGGAACCAAGTGAACATCGATATTATGTTTTTAAACGTTTATAACCAAGATTATCACAAGTAAAAATATACTATCGCTATTAAATTGATAAATGTTTAATACATATTATTTGGATGTGTAAAATATTTTGTGAGTTACAAATGTATTCATTGGAATAAGTAGGTACCTACTCAAAACAACAAACACAATTTAGCTGGAGAGTGCATCCATTATTAATATTATTAAAAATTCATCAACTTACTATAGTAAGTAGTAATCTTTGTATCAACTTTCTAGTTTAACAGTCACCTTTAACTTTATCACTCACACTAACACAATACAGGATGTCATATATCTAAATATAACGCTCATACATTTAAAATGACAAAACTGACAAATAGGGAAAGATGAAGAATAGTGAGAAATAAAAAATATGATAAGCTGTATTCTGAACATTTACAACTGCATTTTCAATTCATTGCTTCAATCATACAACTATATCTTTATTGACTATTAATAGTATTGGGATACAAAAAACAAACTGCAAATACAAGTATTTTATTTTGCAAATAAACCTTCCATGTCTCACTGTATCCCAGGCAAATGGGTATACTGAGACAACAGCAGTTACTGTTTCTTTTAAACACTTTGGCTGTTTTACCAATGTTAGCCCATAGCTAAAAGATTAAAATCAATGTCAAACATCAGATAAACTTTGTCTTGTAATTTTGCTATGATGGTGAGATATTGGGAGGATCATTTTGATATCATTTTCAGGTATGCTAGAAATATCTTCAACATCTGGATAAAAGAACTTCCCTGGCAACAACTTCTTGCTTTGCTTAGGAAACTTCAGTTCATATTCACTATCATCATCTTTATCACCAACTATTTCATCTACATAGTACAGCCGATTGTTCTTCTTTCTTTGAAATTCCACCAGCACAAACATTCTCTTTGTTAATCACTGCTCAGTTCTTCAAAACTATCCAGATCAGGTTGAGGAAGGAAATATTCCAGTTCAGATATTGTATCATCACTAGAGACATCAAAAATATCACAATCATCCTCATCACTTGGGTCCTTATCAGTACTTGAAACAATTTTTTTATTTTGATTGTTTCTGCTAATTCATTTCCTGAAGATTTCTTCTTCCTGCTCTGTTTGAGAACTTGCTTGCCAGATGTGTCTATAGCAATCAGTCTGTGATGCAAAGTTGGATTTTGCTTTTTAAAGCCTTCTAGTCAGTCAATTCCTGCAACTACTGTTTTCCATTTTTCTGGGCATTTAATAACATTTACAAAGGCTATTTCTGCAGCCAATTTATGACAATCAGTGAGTGTTAGTCCATAGAACATTTTTGAGCAGTGGAGTAAATAATCAACAAGCAATTTTTCTTATTTCTCAGGGAATATCTTTTTCATGTTATATCTTGGTCTCATGTCTGTGTATGGATCTGTTTTAATTTGCACACATATCTGGATACTGTTTGAAATACTAGCTTCGTTTATGACTGTGCTTTTCTTATACTCATCCTTTTCTCTGTCACCAAAGCAAACTGTTTCCTGCATGTGTACATGAAAAAGTGCTATTAATTGTCTTCCTTTTTTATTTCATGGCATGTTTTCAGATACAAGAAAGTTGCATTAAAATTAATGCTGGGGAAATTTATGCCTCTGACAAACTGTTTGTTTAAAATTAAATTTTTTCCAAATGCTTGGATCTAGAATAATTGCCAAAAATATTATTGGGATACAGTGAGAGAGTCTCACTGTACAATGACTGTCTCAATATTCCCCATATAGGCTTCCATTGCTATTTTGGAAAATGCTGCTTATATATTCCAGATAGAAAATTACAGCAATTGGCAAAATAAGTGCACCATCCATTATTTGTGCCAGTGTCACTACAATATTTATCTAACAAATACTTATTTATTCATAGATAAAAGTACATGATCAAAAATTTACTTACCTTATGATTTTTCAACTGGTGCTCCAAAATCAAGCTTCAGCACATGGCTGCCATTTGCAAAGCAGGTGGTGTATAAGGTTGTGGTTACAACTTTCTGCAACAGATAGTACCACCAACACAGCAGCAATAAACATTTCAAAACTGAAATGTTTCACTGTTCCCCATCTTCTCTTATTCATTTAAAAAAGCCTACTATATAGATAGTGCATAGCTGTCACACAGAGAATGTAAATTTTTATCCAAAAGTTATTAGTGAAGGACAAACAACTAAACAACTATGAGTTATATCTTATAAATCTCCATTTCCTTTGGAAAATAGGCAAAAAATAATGAACAACATTGTTAAAATTATAGTTTTTTACACTAAAAAATTTCTAAAGTATGCCACAAAATTATAAATAGATAAAATGACAGAAATTATCGTCAGTTACTAATCTCATATATCTTAAGGCAACCACACACGATCAATTTTTGCCCGTTTTGCCTGAACAGTTTTAAAACGGAAGGTAAAACTGAACTATACAAAGCACACAGACGCTCCATCATATCATCAGTCTTTCTCTCATTTTTCTTGAATCGAATTTGAGGCAACATGTCTGAAAATACCCTAATTCACTCTGCAATAGTGTTAGTTTTAAAGTCAAAAGCAAATAGGAGAAAAAAGGTTAGGTCTAAATGGACTAAGTACTGGTTACGAAAACGAAGTAAGTTTTCTCGTATAAATTTACTCAAAGAATTAAGACTCAAGCCATGTGATTGGTTTAATTATTTAAGAATGGACAGCGAAACTTATTTGCATCTTTTACATCTAATAATGCCATACATTAAAAAACGTGATACTGTTATGAGAACGTCTATCACACCACATGAACGACTTAGCGTTATGCTACGTTTTCTGGCAACAGGAAGAAGTTACGAAGATCTGAAATTTTCCACTGCAATTTCTCCTCAAGCTTTAGGAGTAATTATTCCTGAGACATGTGCAGCTATATATAAAGTATTAAAGAAAGACTACATCAAAGTAAGTTTGGCTTTATACAAATTAATATTAAAAAAATTTAAGTATAATAGACGTTAAACGTTGTCACGCTGTATTCAATCTGCAAAAGATAACAGATTTAAATTAAAAATAGACTTAATTTAGTAAAAAATAATAATAAAATGAATTAATATAATTAAATATTTTCTTCCAGTTTCCTACAAGTGAAAAAGAATGGATTTCCATCGGGGAGCAATTTGAGAGTAAATGGAACTTTCCTAATTGTTTGGGAGCAGTCGATGGGAAGCATTTCAAAATTACACCACCATCCGACTCTGGGTCTTTTTATTGGAATTATGAAGGTTATAACAGTTTAGTTTTACTTGCTATTGCAAATGCAAACTATGAATTTATTTACTGCAATTTCGGTATAAATGAATGTGTTTCTGACGGAGGAGTGATAGAGAACACAAAATTCTATGATAAACTCTTGAATGATGATCTGAATCTCCCTGATCCCAAAAAGCCATTAAACAGTACAAAAGAACTCCCATTCGTCTTTGTTGGTGACGAAGCATTTGCAATGCGTAAGAATATGTTAAAACCTTTCAGGCAAAAACAACTTACCTATGAACGAAGGATTTTTAATTATCGTTTGTCTCGTGCAAGAAGGGTTATAGAAAATGCTTTCTGCATAATGGCTTCAAGATTTAGAATTTTTCACACAGAAATAAATTTACGATTAGATAGAATAGAACTGGTTGTTTTGTGCTGCTGTGTTTTACACAATTTTTTACATCGATCATCTAATCGTTATGAAGCTGAATTATGTGATGAAAGTGAAGCCGATAGAAATAATTTAATCCCGTTACAACGTACACATAATAGGAATTTCGATGAAGAGGCAAAAGTTGTGAGAAATGATTTTTTAAATTATTTCAATAACGAAGGGAAAGTGCCATGGTTAAGCGACTTGATAGCATAAAGATACCAGTTTTTTATGATAATATACTGACCTTTATCCTTGAGACTGCGATAAAAATCTTGAACTATTGGAAGGGGAAGTGTCCGATATGTCAATATATTAATATAGTTGTGTGGATGGACGTACAGGATCAGTCACTACTCGTGAAGATCTATTTAATGTGCCCATTTCTGCCTCGAAAATGGCTTCATTAATAATCTTCTCACAAAATATAGACATTTCTTTTGGGAGACATTTGAGTTTTTGAGCGATGTGCTTTGCGTATGATGAATACTTTCTCTCGTCAGTGGATTTAAGTTTTTCAGCAACCAAATTTAAAACTTCATCACATTGGTCAGTTTTTTTTTCTCTTTTTTGGTAGCCTCGATGAACTATCTGACAAAGAAATTTCTGAAAGTGACTCATACGAACAGTTTTCAAGTTCATCAGCAACATCGTCTTGTTCAACATTCTATAAATGAATATAATTATTATACTATTGTAATTGTTAATTACATTATATTTATTATTATATTTGTTTTGTTAATTGGACAGTTCTTTCTGGTTCAATAGGACATTACTGTTAATTATGTAGAAATAACTGAATAAATATATTCCATTATTATATTTTTAATAATGATATACAGTTTCTCTTACCATTTCTGGTGAATCTAGTGTGTCGACACTGGGTCTTGGAATTTCCTGATCTGTTAAAAATAAAAGTTCATCATAGTACCACAAATTTGGTGTGTAAATATTCTCTGTTCCATTTCCAGATTTTTTAGAATTTTCACTTTCTTCCATTCCTTCCTAAAACAGCTCCTTAATAAATTGATTTCCTTCAAGACTTTTTCTTTTGTCGCTTCAGAATCAATCTCTGCTAACTTTACGCGCAACTTTTCATATGCTAAATTTTTTTTGTGTTTGTCAAAATACTCTTTGCTTTTAATTTTCCATAAACATGGATTTTCACGGTACATCTCCATAAATTCAATGAGAAACTCTCTTGAAACTGTTCTCAAATCAGACATTGTTGTCGATGTATACTGCTCGAATTACAGAGTAAAAATGAGCCTATAGACTGATTACCCCACACACATTCCAACTTGCTTGCCAACTTGCCTGTACACGTTAGGAGATGACAGATTCACTTCATGCCAAGCCCAAGATGGTACACGGACGCTAAGTAGGTCATTTTGGCCTCAGACATGGTTCTTCTTACCTTCCGTTTTAAAACTGTTCAGGCAAAACGGCCGACAAAACTGATCGTGTGTGGCTGCCTTTATTTAACCTACTTAAATAAAACAAATTTCTTTTTTTTATTAGTGGGATATTTGATGATGATATGGCAAATTTCAAAAAATAAAAAAAATAAGCACATAAAAATCTCAATGTTCTAAGGAAGTTTATAATTTTGCATAAATGACAATAATACAAAAGTCTGGGTTTGTGGTTTTTGAATTATTTTATTTTTCCAACAAATAACAGTTTTCATATAATTCCAAAGATTGGTATCATTTATTGTACTCAAAGTTTTTCTCCTTGTATAGTACATTTACAGTAGAACTAGTTCACAATTAATTTGAAAAAGAAAATTTTATACAAAATATATGTTATAAATTTTAATCAGAAAAATAATATTTGAACAATATTTATTACAAATTAGTGTACTATATTCATAAACAAAATTATTTAACAATAAAAACAAAAAATCATTAACATAAAACATGAACTTTTAAAATAAATTGATGGATTTTTCTTAGCATTTGTATCAACTAAAAAGTATTAAACAAACAGTTTTCAAATCAAATTAAATTTAACAATAAATATAAAACACAATAATAAAAATTATTTGTAGTTTCCTTCCTTTAACAAATTTACAAAAAAAAAGGAATTCAATGTATAGTATATCATTATCACAGTAAAATCCATAAATGGAAATACAACCACACATCCATAGTGTGGAATACATATAGGCTAATACTAAAATCAAACTTACAACACATCAGAAGATATTTAAGTTTAAAGTATCACAAATACAATATAATGAATTTGATTTCCATTTATATAACATACATACAATAAATTTATAAAACAAATACAATTTATATAATATTATACACATTTATTCCACTTGCATAAGATCTTTTAAAAGATTTATGCAGGATTACATGTTGTATTTAAAATTAGATATTTATTTAAGGCTAATCAAAATTTATTTGAATTATAAATTTATACATATTTTAGATCTTCCTAAAAATGAATATCACATAATTCAAATTTTTAGGCATTCAACCTTCTTGCTTATATATTGGATTATAATTTTAAAGTTATATATATTATAATGTATATTAAAAAATCAAAATTTTCTATGAATATTAACTATTTGTAAAATATATAAACATTTATTAGCTAAGCAAATATCTATTAGAAATAATGAAATAAAAAAATAGCTATTGAAATAGTATTCTGTTTAATAGAATATTAAACAGAATACTATTTCAATAGCTATATCTTTGATTACATAAATAAAACTTGTAATTCTGATATAAGAATTTTAAAATTTCATTAGATATTCCATTTCCAAAGATATTAAAAAATTAAAAATTCCAATCTATAACAAATTTGTTATACCTACAGCTTATTCTCAATTAATATTAAGTGAATTATACTGCTAAGTTGAACTTGTAAGATTTCAAAAACAAACGAATGAAGCACTATTTAGTAGAGCAAAAAAGTTTAATTCTTTTTTGCTCTGCTATATAGTGCTACATTTGTTTGTTTTTGTTATCTTCCAGTATAGCAGAAGTTATGAACATGTTTTTTGTAAGATTTCATATTTCAGTCATAAGTTTCAGAATATACAGCATCTTCCTAACTTATATAAATTAGGTTTTACATGAAATATTTTCAACAATTCTTATATTTTTTCCAGATATAGAATATAAATATCTACTGTATTAAGCTGCAAGTGTAAACATGCTAGTTTATAATATTTAAAACTTCATATTACTTAATTTATGTTTTTGTATATTGTTTGTTGATTTTAAGTATCATATTATAGATACAATATTGTTCTATGCAGAGTTGTCTCCCATTCAATCAGATAATAATATAGCACCATAACATTGTGTAGATGCAATCATCATAGTCCACCTAGTCACAGGAATTTTTGTTAAAAAATGATTTTTCTGACTTATTTGAGTTATATAAACTGACCACAATTATTTGCATAAACTAGGGAATTCCTATAAGCTAATTATTATATCAAAGATTTTTAACATTACATATTTTATAATTTCTACAAGGTTATATTACCTAATAAATTGCACTTTATTCAATAAGAAAGTTTTTCATTATGAATTTAAAATTATAATCTATTTTTATTTAATCCATTGAAATAAATATCTCCAACTTGATGATTATTTTCTCTAAAAACACATTATCTCTCATAAAGCTGACTTTCTTTTAGGGTTATTCAACTATCATGTAAGAAAGCTTTGCCATTTACTTCAAAATATTATTAATACTATTTAAAAGAATAAAATCAACAGATTATTCTAATAAAGCATTTTCTTTTGCATTACGATGATGTATCTTTGCATCTCTCTGTTTTTGCATTACTGTAAAACAGTTAAATTCAAAAACTAGCACAAGACTACAGAAATTACTTTATTTGGCTTCCTTTGGGGCCATCATCAGGTATTAGACCTGTGATGATGACCCCAATGACCTGAATGAAGACCTGATGATGGCCCCAAAGAAAAGTCTCCCTTGTAGTCTTGTGCTAGTTTTTATATTTAACTGTATTATTATGACAATACTTAGAATAAGAATCTAGTTCAGTAAATTCACAAAATAAATTAGAATATAAAGAGGTGAATAACTAATATACAATGTTTCTTTAGGGTATGTGGACAAAGTTTTCTGTGTCACAGAAAGAATTCATAATGTATTTTTTCAACTTTGCTATTTCAAGCTATTTTTATACTCATACAGCAAAATATATATATTTAGATGCAAATTCTATATTAAATATGATATATCATTTTATTAGTATTTTTTGTATGAAAAGGATTTATTTATAATACAAAGCCCAACTAGTTTATTCTTACCTTAATTGATATTTTTATATAAAACTTTCTATACTCTGAATCTGAGTGTTATTAATACAAAATGAATTGATATATATGCATGAAAATATTTATCATATCTAATTTTTATTTTATTGAACATTCAATAAATATATTGAATTAAAATAATTAAATAAAATTATTTTAATTCAAAACAATTTATGTAATTAATAATGAAAAAATTAAAGATAGAAATAAATGGTACTTTCTAAATATAATCAGTAATGATACATTTTTCTCCAAAAAAAAAAAAAAAAATTGGGAAATTTTTTGATATACAGGAATCCTCTGATTAGTGCGGTTAATAAATCCTCACAATCAGTGCCGGATTTAAGCGATTGCACCTAATCAGGCCCTGCACTTGAGGGGTCCCCGTGTTTGTCAGAGTTTATGTAATTAAATAATGTATTAAGAAAAAATTTTTAAATATATGTATCGATTTTCAATATTTGCAGAACATATAAATGGTATGATATAATAAAGGAAGTTATGGAAGATTACAATTTCGATTTTCAATATTTGCAGAACATATAAATGGTATGATATAATAAAGGAAGTTATGGAAACTTATTAATTGAGTGTGTGGACCAAAAATGTCCACACACTCAATTATTTACATTGAGCTTTATCTCAATATTTTGAGTACAGGTTTGTACAGGGTAGTTATAAATTAATTAATACTAATCACATCTCTCTGGAGTGGTTCTAATCAATATGTTTAACTGAAACCTAATAAATGCTAATTAACCCACGCGTTGCTATTTCCAAATCAATATGCATATTGAAACCTAATATATGCTAATTAGGCCACGGGGTTGCTATTTCCGATGAATTGTTCAAATTTTCACATCAAGATGAAATTTATCCAAATAATTAACTCTTCTTTTGTTTTTTTGTTATCAAATGACACCGGTTTCTTTCTATAAGAATAATAATTGATGGGGCGAAAGAAGTCCTTCCAGATGATGTCCATCCCTGCGGAGGGATCAACCGAATTGTGGATGACGGGAGGGACCGACTTCATGATCATGATAAATATTTTCAAGGGGTGGGACTCGAGATTCAAACCTGGGTCCTCCAGAGTGGAAAGCTGAAGGGTTTCTACATAGCCAATCCAGCTGACAAAAATGGGTCTTTATTTATAAATGTTACTTATTTTATTTATACATATAAGCTATATTTTGAGGGGCCCCGCAAAAAATATTTCAATCAGGTCTCACACTAATAGATCCGGCACTGCTCAAAATACACTTCATATATCAAAACTGCACTAATCAAATTAAAAAACCAATGGGAATAATTATAATGAATCCTGGAAGATATCAAAATTATAAACATCTACAGTATTTTTTTCTCTCTCTTATCTATATTGTATTACATATACTTTAAATCATTGAGGTATATGTATAGGTATTTAAAAATTTATTTATAGAATTAAAATTTATTTTTCACAAAAAAAAATTATTTTTTACAAAATTACATGAATTTTGTAAAAAATAATTGCATGTCCGTACACATTGAGTACTGAAGAGGAATTGAAGGCAAGACTGGCTATATAATATTGTAATAGCTATTATTAGGTAGTTGCCATTTGTGCTAAATTTATTAATAAATTAAATTACAAACAAATTTAAAATATAACAATTAAATGACAAAAGTCAAATGTTAACTAAAAAAATAAATAAATTTATTGCAGTGCTCTAATCATGTAGACTACAATCCATGAGATTCAGTTACCAATGTTTCGGAGGGTTTGCAAATAAAAAAAAATTGCACTTGTTGAAGGAGACTAATCAAATTTGATACCACATATATCAAGGGTCTCATATTTTTTTTGCGCACTAATCAAAACCACATTATTCAAACCTGCACTAATCAAGGAATTCCTGTATAAACAATCATTCTTAATTAAAAGTGATGCTGGAATAGAGAAATGATATTTCTAACCATAATACTGGATAATAGAAAAATTTTATTTTTTCATGAAAGGATAGCTAACATCAGAACTGGGATCAGTGGGTTGGACATGCTTGTATAACAAGCATGTCCAACCCACAACCTCTCAGTACTTTTTTTTGTATAGCCCAAAAGCAAATTTTCTTTGATAAACTAAATTTTTTAAAATTAAAATCAAAGTTTCTTTTGAAAAATGATTTTTAAGATTTTATTTTTATGTTTAAGCTAATTTCCATTCCATTTGGTAATAACTAAGCAGCTGGTATGCATTCCAGAATTTATGAAGTATGCTAAAGCTTATAATAAAGTTAGATGAGAGGAGAAAGATTGGAATAATTAGGATGCTTATAGGCTATTCCATAAAAAAATTTAGAAGTATAGAACAAGAATCAATTCTGGATTCTTATAACTACAGTCAAACCTCTAAGCTGCCACCATCAGTAGAAGTATAGAACAAGAATCAATTCTGGATTCTTATAACTACAGTCAAACCTCTAAGCCGCCACCATCAGTTCGAAGGTCCTCTATGGCGGTAAAGTAGATTGTTAAAAAAAATAATGATTGACTGAGCTAATTAATCATGTGATGTGATGACGAGCTTTTTTACAGAGCTCTGAAACTAAAAACTAGTGAACTGTTGCACCTCTATTTTTAATTAATTAAATAATTTGTTTTCAGTATTATATGTTAACTATCATTTAGTTAAATATATTTTTATATTGTTATAATTTTATTAATTTTAATAATGATATTGTCGGATTTGAATTGATTGTTAAAAAAAATAATGATTGACTGAGCTAATTAATCATGTGATGTGATGACGAGCTTTTTTACAGAGCTCTGTTTTGTTGGAAGTTCATATAATCAGGAGTCGTTAACCAAGACATTTTTCTTTTCAATAAAACTCATCATTAACCAAAGCCGTTGTTATCCAAGGCCGTCGTTAACCAAGGTACGACGGTCTCGGATAACGACGACGGTGTAGTTTTTTCCTGTTGATTACATGAAAATATCCATTTTTGATAATGGTTCCTAAATTTTTTTATGTTGCTGAAATGTTTTTTTAAATTACATGTAAACAAACATTGTTTTGTAATTGAACTGTTCAACAGAATTTAGATTTTTTTATATTCAATACCCATTTGATCCCAAGATGGGATCAAATTTCTCATATGAGTGATAAAATGCTGTAAATTGAAAAATATTGTAGATAATAGGAAAATATTGGTTAATTCTGTTAAAATACAGTGTAACTTATCTCAAACCTCTATCTCAAAATTCTTGATATATGGAAAAAAAATTTTTCCTGTGCACTTTCGGCATTAAACCAATGTAATTTCAATAGTTATCTCAAAGTATTTTCTTCAAAACACTTGCTATCTCGAATATAATTTTTGTGCTAGAGAAATTAAAAATATTTATGAAAAATTCATAAATATTTCCTTGCTTTCGGAGTCTAAACAAAGGATTTAAATTTAACAAAAGAACAAAAATGTGCTACTGATAATTGGAACAGGAACTTTTTGTGCATGCTCGGAATACTGAACATGCCATACAGTAGTTTTGTTTTCTAAGTTTCAATTCTAATTGTAGATAGGTTTTTTGTCAATATGATCATGTTTATTCAGTGATATTTTCAATCTTTGGTTTATAAGATGCAGGAGTATTTAGACCAGGGATGCACTATGTATGGCCCGTGGGCCATATATAATTCATCCCTGGCCCATGGGCCATATGTGGCCCTCCATTGATTTGTTGGCAGCCCGCCTCATCATGTGTTATTTTAACAAGTCACACAAGCAATGAAATATTATTTGTAATTTTGAACAATACATTTTCAAATAATATTTTTCTAATTGAAATTATTTTTATAGTGGTTTGATGATAATGTTTTTAAACAATAAGAAAAAAAATAATCATATTTGTAATAATAAACATTATTTTTATTTTTACTGTGAAATAGATAATTTAAAAAAATATACAGATGCACACAGGATAGCACTGCCACTTAATTAATAAAAATTTAGAATCAATCTTGCAGTTAGCTATTACAAATGTCAAACCTAACATAAAAAAATTGTTAAATCAATGCAATACCACACATTCAATTAAAAATTCTTTGTTTACTTTTGATTATGTTGCTACGTAACATGTAATTAATAAACATGATATGATATATAACTTTTGTAGTTTTTTTGGTGTCCCTCCTATAAGCCACAATGGATCTATGTGGCCCTTGGTCTTAACAAGTCTGTGCATCCCTGATTTAGACACTAATTTTCATGGAAAAAAAGAGTATCTTATACAGTATTAAAAAATATGGTATGTATTATTGACATAAAAATCTTTATTTAATATTGAACCTTGATATCTCAAAACTCTTTATATCGAATTTTTTTTGGTTCCTGTGAGATTCAAGATATCAAGGTTCTACTGTATATCTTAATTCTTCACTTTTTATTTCAATTTCTCAGTAATTTAGGAAAAAAAAAATCACAAATATGAAACAAACACTACAGGCATTTAAATGGATATGGCACTTCTATTACTTTACAGCAGCTACTTCCTTCCTGAGAAATTGCAGCAAAGCCTACTTTACCCCATGGCATGTGGTATTGGATAGGTTGCTACCTGTGATCCAATTAGAGCAGCATAAAGAATATTTCAGCTGTTTATGTATGAGATGAGACCATTTTTATATGTATTAGGATTTTTTGATACAAATTAAAAAATTAATAAAAGTACTTCAAAAAATTGCACAAGTGATATAAGAACAAGTTAATAAATATGAAATATTAATTAGGGGTGCAAAATCGCTGATTACTGATTAATCAGCCGACACTCATTATTAAATACAGTTAAATGCATAGTGACCATTTTTGGGGGTCTTTCTTGCACTAACACCAAAGTACCGTTATGTTATGGGAGCCTAAAAAAGTAAACAGTTTTTAGACAGGTTCTTGGTGCGGAGAGAATTGAATGCAAACATTTATTATGTATAAATATATATACATAAAAAAAAGTATTTATAAAATTAAGGCTATTTTACTTTATTTTTTCCATTTTTATATGCATAAACACGTAGTTAAAAAAATATATATTCTGTGCACCAGAACAAATTAATTTTATTTACATTTAATTCAATGGAGAAAATCGATTTGAGATGTGAGCTATTGCTAGGAACGAATTAAGTTTGTAAGCCTATAGGTACCATTGTATTATTAAATACTAGCAGACCCATGCCCAGTGTTGCTCAGGCAGTTCATGGAGATATACTTAAGTTTTTCTTTTTCTTAAATTATAATCTTTTAGATTACATTCAGGATTTTCTTCAATGTATGCTGAAAATCTTTCCTGTATAGATACATTTTCCATTTGAAATATGTTTCTTTTTGAATGTTCCTTTCTTTGTCTCTCTTTCTCTATTAAAATTCTGTCAATTTGTTCGATCTTCTGATGTTTCATTTTCTTGAATTAAATGCAATCTTTTAGCAGCAGGAGTTAATCTATCTAAAGAGTTCCCTTTTCTCCCATGGCATTATGAAATTTATACAACTGTACAATGTACGAAAACTTTATATCAAAACATATGAAATGACAATCTCGAATGAAGTGCTTCAAGAAATACATGAATTAATCTCAAGTGCAGATTCTTCTACATAATAATAACTTACATTAGTAAAAATCATGAAATAATCACAGATTGAAAAATGCTGATAGATCAAATAAACTGGTAGCCGCATGAATAATTTGAAAATTTTTAAAAAATTCTATTAGTGTAAGTCAAATTGTTGCGTTGCCACAACAATGATGGTTTTGTTTCTTCACACATGATAATGATAGTGACAATCTTAAGAGCATTAGGATATACATTTATTTCATAAAAATTGATTCAGCCCATCTTGCCTTATAATTGAATATACATGCACAGGTATTTATATATATAGATATATAGATAGATTTAAATATCTCTAATAGCCATGGAGGTACTATGGATGCTAATAATATATTGTCACTAAGCCTAATCAAAGTTTAACTTAAGTATATTACTACTAAATAAGGTAATTGCTGATTATCAAAGCAGATTAATCGGCCAAATGGTTAATACTGATTAATTGGGAAAATGGCTGATTACAAGATTACTTACTGATTAATCGGTGCAACCCTAATATTAATAAAAATGACAATATTTCATTGAATTTTTAATAATTATATGACAACTTTATTTAACAAAAGTTATTTAACTTTTGATTTTTTTTATAAATAATTCTTGTAAATTTTGGCAGAATTTCTTCATTTGTGGCTTGTTTTTTTTAGAGGAGATATAATTATCTAAAAATATCAACCGTTTCAATGAATGGCTAAGATTTCATATAAAAGAAATTGTATTTTCTGCAATTTCATATAGAGAATAAAAAATTACGAAAAAAATGCTTAACTCCATGCTTATAACTCCAAAAAATGCTTACATTGTTAGAAAGGGTAAAATATTCTATAAAATTTGAAAATTTCAAAAGTTTTCATCAAAAATTAAGCAAGATATCACAATTTTAATTTTTTGCATATTAATTAGACTTAATTTTAATTACTAACTGGCATGCGATTACAGGCAGAAATTGAGATTTGCAGCACTCAAGGGATTAATACAATGATGTCGACTATAAAAAAATTTGAGGATTTAAATTGATTCTCTCATTTTTTGTGTGAAATAATAAAAAAAAAAAAAACAGTATAAAATTTGGATATTTTTATTTGGAACCAGTTTCTGTTGAAAAAGTGGCAGAACTACAATGCACTGGATCCTGCAACATGGGGGACCAAATCCTTTTTCTGTACTTTCTTTACCCTTTTTTATCAAAGCCAATTAATCGCCAAATGGCCAATACTGATTAATCAGGAAAACATAATACAATAAAAATAGAATGCACCATGAAAAGAGTGAAACATTCATTGAATCAGAATAATGCAGCAGGAGCAATAGCCAAAAATATGGAAATAAAAGATGTGGTTAGAGATTTTGCAAATTTAAAATCCAGGAGAAAGAATTTTAAATACAATTTCTTTTGATAATTTTCAATTGTGTTTTAAATGATGAAATTTTGTTCTTTTTTGTTAATTTCAATAAAAATATCTAGATAAAAATTTGTGCATGTTTTTTTTTTTATGGTAGGGGTCCAAATAATATTTTGGAGGGGGCCAAAAAGTTCTGCCACTGGTTGGCAATGCTTCAACCAAAGTATTTTCAAAAGAAATTGTTTCTGAGCAGGCCAAAAAATTTTCAAAAAATGGGTTAAAAATAGTGAATTATGGAATAAAAATAGTTTTTAATTTTCTTGTCCAAAAATTCTGTATTTATATATGTTATTAAAAATATTAACAAAAATATTAATATGTATTCAAATTCCTATTAATCTTTCACAATTTTATTAAAAAGTTGTGAAATTTTGATTAATTTTAGCAGCATATTTGTTGAGCAATGCAAACTTGAAGATAATGAATGAGGTCATCAACTATGGCGAGAGAACAATGTGCAGCCAATTATCATGAGAAATGACTGAATGCAAACAAAAGTCAACTGATCTAGTAATCTAACTTATATAAAACTATTATTTAACTTATAATCATTAGATTTTGTATTATTTGTATGAATAAAAGTGAGATATATTACAAACCATTAATTTATAGTAGATAAACTGCTTATAGTGTATATTTTGTAAACTAATATAAAAATTTATTTACAAAAGATTGAAAAGTGGTCCATTTTGACAGGTATATTTTTGTGTTTTCATAAGAAAAAAACACAGTTTGCTAGTGTTGGGCAAAAAATATTTATAACAGATTTTAAGGTAATTACTGTTGATACATCCCTTATTACCCATATTAGTGATACAAAATTGCCATTGACTACATGTTGTCATGCTGATATATATATATGTTAATCTATATGATTTTAATAGAAACTAAGAAAACTAATTGGTGATCTCTGTTTTATATATTCAAATAAAATAAAACTATTTAAAAATAAATTAACTAACTTACAATGTTCTTTTTGCAAGCCATATAATTTTAATTTATTTGCTTCATGTTGAGCTTTTTTCTTCAATCTGCATACTCTAAAGAAAAAAATAACTTTATTAAAATCATTTTAATAATTATTTATTTTACATTGTAAGTTTTTGTTTTTTGATATTTTTTAAATTACATTTATTGGAAATTTGAAAAATTAAAATTGCATTAAACTACAATTAAACATAATGTTAGATGACCAAATATTAATCTTCATTGACAGTTGGTCATTATTTCATTATACATGTATTATGCTTTAAATTTACTTGATTATATTGATTTCATAGTAGTAATATACAAATAAAAATAATAATATATTATTAATTTTTTGTAGTCTGCATTACTTATACATTCACCATCTGTTCAACAAAGTTCTGATGATTTGCTTCATTCAAATCCACATATTCGTAACTATCATCCCTTGGATTCCAATTTAACAACTGATGTACTCAGGTATGTATTTGAATTTATTAAAAACTGTTGAAATAAATTATGCTAAATAACTTTTAAATTTTTTTTAGTAAATTTATTGTCAATAATATAAAATAATGGTTATAAGTTTATCTATGCAAAATTACAAGTTCAAGAATCCAAATATTGTTTTTACTTTCCTTCAAATATATTATCCTCCCTAATTTTTGCAAAAATAGATAAAAATATCATATTTGAATAGGCCTCAACAAAAAGTATAGAGGTCAGTCATTTATTTATTTGAACATTATATATCATTTTGATGTTTGAATGTTTGTTTAGTCACTTTCATTTGTGTGTGTGTTTGTGTTTTTGTGTGTGTGTTTTATATATAGTGTATCTTACCACCCATATCACCCTTTTTTCTTGGAAATGCGATGAGATAGGAAGTAGGGAGAAAATTTTTGATTACCAAAGTATATCCAGAGAATCCAATTGTCATGATAAAAATTTTGTGGTACCACTAGAAGTAGGGACACAAGGAGTTAACTTTGAAATCCCCAATGAAAATGTATGCTGATTTAAGCATAATTGAATAGAACTGTAAATATCAAATAACTTTTGTTTTAAAAGTTTTTTAATATCATCTATGGATTGTGAGATATCACAAAAAAAAAGATGCTGCCACATGTACTGTCGATTGGGCTATTCAAGCAATAAGAAGAAGAATCTGACAGAAGGCATCTGTGTACATCTATGACATTCATAAAGGGCTAAAACAAGTCGGGAGAAACCCTTGTTCTTGAGTATGGCTCTGTGCCAAACTGTGATGGCGAAAGACTTGTCGCAATTGCAGTTCAAGTACTAACTGAGTACCTGAATTGGCTTTAAATCTGCATAATATTGCTCTTTGCTCCTTCAACAGTTTTCCGCAGTGTACACAAATGTCCTCTCTCGGATTCTTCTTCTTTTTATTGCTTGAATAGACCAATCAGTGGTACATGTGGCGGCTTTTTTTTTGTGATATCTCACAATCTGTAGCTTTTATTAAAAAACTTTCAAAACAAAGGTTTTTTTTGTTTTTCACAGTTCTATCCAGTTATGCACAAATCTGCATATGTTTTCATTGGAAATTTCAAAGCTGACTCTTTGTGCCCCTACTTCTAGTGGTCTCAAAAAATTTTTATTGTGACCATTTGATTCTCTGGATATACTTTGGTAATCAAAATTTTTCTCCCTACTTCCTACTTCATTGCATTTCCAAGAAAAAAGAGTGGTACAGATGGTAAAATACACCCTGTATATATAAAATTGATTTTGCCATATAATAGTTGATTTTGCACACCACACAAAGAATATTTCCTCAATCTAATTTTAAAATTAGTTCTAATATAATTAAAAACAGGAATAATACCATTTTTGAAACAAATCTGTTTTGCAAATTGATAATTATACACAACTGTAAACTTTGGAAAAAATAATCATTAAAAGCATGCTTTTTAATTAAATATATTCTAGATTAGTACAGCAATAGCTTGCATAGTCCAGTTAATTGGTTCCTCTTTCTTACCAGACTAATTGAAACCGGACTGTTCGAGATACATAATCTATGAGAAAAATTATAATTGGTTCCAAGAAATTTTTGATTTGTTTATATGTTTTTTAACTTGTAAATTGTTACATTAATAATTATTTCTTTACGCATTAAACATTAAAATCTTTATAAAAGATTTATAATTGACAGAAGGAGACAGAAAGTGTGTCTGAGCCCATAAAGACAAATAGATAAAGAGGGATCACCGACCAGCAGGTGAACACATTCACTTTCTCCAAGTCAGCTGCTCAGCGCCATTCCAAAAGTAGAGCAGTGCTCTGCGTAAAGGGGGATTCTCACTTGAGCTGCACAGCCATGGGCTGAATGGTCGCAAACACCAATATGACCAATATTTGTTCCCATTCAATGATTCAATTAAGCATTTGTGGTAATCAACTGATGACACTGCAGTTGAGAGGCAGGCACTATAACAAATGTTAAGATAAATTTGGCAACACTGGAGCAGAAGCCTGCTTGTCTCAGCTCGTCAAATAGTGGCTATTCAAGTCATATATAGGTAGTAAGTAGCAAGCACACTTACATTTCATATTTATTCTAAAAAAATAGATTAAATTAAAATTTTTTGAGCTCTCTGCCAATTCCTTTTTAAGGAAAAAGAAACTCTGAAACTCATTATTGAATTACAGATAGTCCTCAATTTATAATGGAATTTGGTTTAAAATCCACCATTGTAACTGTAAAAATTTATGATTTTCTCACTACTAATGTTCACTTGGACACTATGCATTACCTTAACAAAGAATATAAAACTACAAGAATTGGGCATAAAAACAAAAAAGATGCTTTCTATATATTAGACCATTTGGGTCAGGACTTGAACACATTGAATTGCATTGATCAATCACAGAATTTACTGATTATATCATCATCATATGTACAAGTGGTTGTAAGTCGAAGACTACCTGCATTTCATTTCTCAATACATACAACAAAATTAATCCAAAGATTAGATTCTATTCTAGTCTATATTTAATGTAATTATTTTTTTCTCTGCAGTTATGATTGCGATTTATTAATTTCTTATTAAGATTATTATCAAAATGATTTCTTTTTTTCTATTTTTGTAGAAAATTTTTGCTCTACATATATATGTTTTCAGACCCCAGAGATCCTCAGATTTGGAAAAAACAGTTCTTGATTGATAAAGTATTAAATATTTATTTAGCTTGTATGTCCCCTACTATGATTTTTGGAATAATTGCTAAGTTTCATGATCAATCCAATGTTCTACTATGGGAATCACAATTGGGTTTGGTAATTTAGCTTGTCAGACATGAGGATCGTTAAATTGGGGACCCTGAACTAAACATTGTTTGGGGGCCTATCTAATTAATCCAAGTTTGGGTTAGTTGAGGCCACTCATTCACCATTTTGTCAAAAACTGTTCTTCCATTCCAATGTTGCCACATTATTTGTATAATTGACAAATGACAAAGTATATTTTGATTTTGCCAACTACCAACAATGCCGATAGAAGACAGAGCCGCATTTACTATTTACTGTCATTTAAAACATTGATGTTTGCTATTTGATTCAAATCCAATAGTGCTGCAAACCAATGATTTAAACTTTATCTAGGTACAAAAAAATTTTATATAATTATTTTTTCTTAAATTTTTAATTTAAATTGTTTTATTTTTTGACCACGAAGGGAGCCCTGGGCTGCAACCCATAAAGACATTGCCTAAATCTGTCACTCGTGTCAGATGGCTAAATTTACAAATTTAGAATGTGATGTTCTTATCAATGGCACATAAGTGAAGGTGCTCAGAGTCTAGAAGTATTGGAAAAACAGAGAATAATTGACAACCATGTTCTTATAATTAAATATAAAAAATATATATTTAACAAGGTGTACATAAAATTAACTAAAAACATTTAACAATAAGCACATTAAATGATAAAACAAATATAGTAATTAACAAGAAATCAGGTGAATTCATTATAACTACTGTAAAATTAACAAATATAGATAATTATTAAAATCAAGAAAACTACTGCCTATCCTAACTTGTCAATGAATCTTTAGATCCAAATAAAACTAACTCATATGTACCCAGAAAAAGAGAATACACTTATTCTAATTCTTCTTTTATAAGTCAATCCTTACTTGTAAATCAGATATTGATAAGAAAAATCTAACTTGTATATATCACTCATTTTATATATATATATATATATAACAGCTCTGACAAACACAACTTGACAATGGACTCTAGACAAACACTGAACTTCTTTTCTCTTTTAATTCTTATAGAAAATCTACCAATTCTGATTATATTTGTGGAGAAGTTTGAATCAAAACCATTATCCAATTGGAAGAATTTGATTCTTCTCAGCCCTCAGAATTAGCAATGAATGGCTGTTAGATTATTTTCTTAACTTTCTTTTCCATGACTTCAGACTTCTTGTTATTGTAACCTGTTTTTCCCTCCTCTCCCTATCATTATTTTTTATGAGTTTATATGATGACGATAGTTTCCTATTTCAATATATCTTTGGAAATTTTAATTAATACTAATGAGCATCAGATATTACAAGTTGATCTGTAAAAGTATTCTGCCAGTTTATTTTTTATATCAAATCATTGAAAATATTCCTGAATTTCTATTAAAATTGAAAATAATAAATTTTGATTGCAAATAAAAAATAAAAATAAAACTAATCCTAGATCAGGAGTGTCCAACCTGCAACCTTTGGCATCTTTGTGTTGCTCTTAAACAAATTTTTGAAAAATTTGTTTAAGAGCAACACAAAGATATATGTAAAATTAATATGTATGCATATTCCGAAACATTTTTTAATTAAAATTTTAAATTTGTTTTGAAAAACTTTCTTAAAATCAATTTTGATATAATTACATGTAACAGTAGATCTACTACTAACACAATCACAATAAATTCCATATATATATATATATATTGATCAATAGAATGGTTAGATAAAAAATAATAAGTACAGATATGAAATTTTCAAGTCAAATGGTATTTTCCATATATATATATGTACATTGATCAATAGAATGGTTAGATAAAAAATAATAAGTACAGATATGAAATTTTCAAGCCAAATGGTATTAAATAAATTATTTATTTGTAAAAATATTTTTTTATTTCCATTTTATAGATATCATCACAAAAATTCGACTTTTGCATCTCAAACCATAGAAGTGAAATAGCATAAATTAGGGACCTTTATAATTGTATTAAAATAAATTTTATGACTGTTTGAAAACTTGATTTTAAGTTTTAAATTTAATTATCTTTGATAAGTCTTTACATATCATTTATAGCAGCACTATAATATATTGCTCAAGTATGATCTATAAACAGATACTTAAATTTTAAGTTAGTTGTTTGGCTTATAAAGATTGGACACCCCTGTTCTAGATAATAATAAAAAGTTTTTATTGTCAAATATATAATTAAATATAATTTTTTATAGGTATGTTTTAGAAGGCTACAATGCATTATCTTGGCTTTCACTTGATTCTACAACACACGATCGTCGGTCCTGCCTTCCTGTGCATATACAAGTTTTAACTCAACTTTATCATGCTGTTGAAGCACTTGTGTGACATCAGACACATAAAAGCTAGCAAGCAGTTCAGGGAACAACTTGGCACCCGGGTTTTTATACATCTATTTTGCAATTAATCACAAATGTGAGCCTCTTGTTTTATGGCCACACCGTTTAACAGAAGGTCTTAGTGAAATACTTCTTACCAGTTTTATAAGTGTTTTATTTTCTTTGAACATTGTTGAAAGAAACTATTGAATACAGAAATCCTGTCAGAAATCAAGTTTTGACATATCAGGATGATCTGTTTTTAATTGTGAAGAGATTGCATTTGTTTTGCCCAGAAGTATAGAAGAGAAAAAAATAAATCATTCATTTTAACTTATCAAGGATATTTCATGTGCACATTTAAAAAAGTTGCAAGTGATATCTGCTGTCAGTTGTTTAAAGGATCAGTGAAGATTATTAAGCAGGTAAAACTGATGTATATATGTAATGAAGATTTGTTAACAAGGCAATCTTGCTTTTCTTGGTCTAAGATCATGTAATAAAGAGTTTGATGCCTCAGAATTGATCACTAAACATCATTCAGAAAGAAGGTTCAATAGTAATCACAAATGTGATTTCATTCTCTGTAATGCCAAGTACAACCAATTTATTGAGAATGCAGACGTGTTATTTATTTTGTATATATTGTCTGGAAGCAAAGGAAAGAACTACACATTTGTTAATGCATTTTGTATTGACATCCTTCCTAACAAATTTCAATACTTAGCTACTTATAAAGCTGATTACATTAATGGAATGTTGTTAATATGAACATTCATCCAACAATTGTAGTATATATGGACATTGATCTTCAAGAGGCATTAATTCTTTTTGCAAATTTGTACAGAATATTGTACAGTATATCAAACTTGATTGACTTTTTACAGAACAAAATTTGACACTTCTATTAATCATGTAGTTATAATTGTTGAGTGATCACTATGTACGCTGTAACAAAGGCTGATGTTTTAGAAATCAATTTGATTACGTTATGGCAAAAGATGTATCCATATGTGAACTTAACACATGCTCTTACCATTGTATATCAGTTATTGCCATTGCCAATTTTTAGGCATGGTTTGTCACATATAGCAGAAAATAAGAAACAAAGTATTTGACAAATATTTGTTTCTCAGTCTTTAGCACATAATATATTAATTTCAACATTGCATTCAGTATCACTCAGATGCACGACAGAATATTTTAGAATAATTAATGTGATGTTGATAACAAGGGAGAAATTTATAAAATATTGCTAAATTAAGACAATTTATGTATATTTTATTCAGCAGGAAAGAATATCATTTTTGTTCCATTTATTGTTGCAAAGTAAAAACATCAGATGTGAAGATATATCATCCCAAAAGCATTTGTACAATCTAACATCACATATTGAGTGATATAACCTCCTTTCTATAACTCAAAAAGGGATATAAAACAATCATTATGTATTTTCACCTAGCTCATTACAGAATCAGAAAACTATATATATTATGTATATTATACTATGAATACCTTTGGAAATGCACAGAGAACATTTTCCATTATATTTGATATATTTATATCTATAGATTATAAAAAGGAGTATGGACCTGCCCACAGTAAAAATCTATATAAAAAAGGTACACATGTTTATATTAATCATTACACTTCTACATAATTTTTTTAAACCTATTTATGATATTTATCTCTAGTGATCAAGTTTTGTTCCAAATGGGAAAAAAAATTTGTCAGTTTGCAGCAATTCTTCAAATCAACAAACAGCAATATGAGCATTTTGGAGGAGCAATATATGCTGCCTGTTGTGAAAATATTGTAATTAAAACAATGTTTTTATATATATATCCTGTATATATAATATATATATGTATATATATAACAACATTGAAGAAAAAAGATATATCTTTTAGTAAAGAGACAGAGCTTATGTCTTACCAGCACTTTTGGATAAATCATAATAGTCAATAGTCAATTAAACATTTTTGACTTATGAGTAATTTATACCATTTTGTAAGAAATTGTCTTCATTTTCAGTCATGAACATTTACATTTATTTCATTGTTAAAAACTATGTGAAAGTTTCCCTCAAATGTATATAACAAACACTTGAAATAATTATTGCTAATTGAGTAAGCAATATTTGCCAAACAGATGTCAAACATACTTAAAATCATGTGGGGAAAAAATCTCCAAATAAGCATTGTAGTTGATCATTACCCGGGACAGCTCTTCCAGAGGATGGTTCCCGATTCCGTATCACGTGATTGCTAACAACGACAAAGAAGGTGGAAGTAAGTTAACTCGTAAACTAAAATATAATACATAAGATAATAAGAATATAACAATAAATAATAAAGTGCATAATAAAATAAAATAGGACAAGTCAGAGTTAACTTCCTCATAAAAAGAACTAACAATTATATTGATAGTATTAAATGCAAAATTGCTAACTTTGGAAAGATAAGCATAAATTTATTTAACTATTGAGAGGAATAGAATTTTTATATTAATACAGTCGAAAAGATTGCTATTTTAGTTGCAAAAATAGACATACACAATGATTAATTATTTTGCATTAATTTAATATTTATTTAAATATCAAATGACTGAAAATACAGAAATATGTAAAAAAAAAACATTATTATTTAGATAATTCCATACTTTCATTGTAAATTTTTTGAATGAAACCTTTCGAGCTATTAAGGATACTAGTTTCTTCAGTCTATAATTTTATTAAATAATTATGAACCTGAACAACTGCTAATTGATATAAAAATAATAAAATATTAGCTATAATAACATGAATAAGTGAATTATGTGATGAAATGATTTTGTTTAAATTCTGGATGTTGTTACAAGATCCCATGATATCATAGTTTTAGGTGATGCCACATCATGACGACATTATCATCACATATTATTAATAAGTGACTTCACAATTTTATACTCTAATAAATTCAGAAAGAATAAATAATTTCTATCAGTTGTAATGTAATTAGTCTGATGATGATATAATTCAATAAAAAGGTAATTATCCCTTCCTTGACAAGCCCATTGGCAACCTCATTACCTGCAATCCCCTTGTGCTCTGGCACCCAAACAAGCTGCACCCTGTTCTTGGTGGCCAGTTCCTCAATAAGAAGACGACATTCCCAAACAAGCTTAGAAACAAAGCGGGGACTATCAAGCGCTTTAAGAGCAGCCTGACTATCAGATAGAATGTAGATATGTTTACAAACATAACCCTATCAAGATTATTTCTAATATGTGTAGAAATAGCAAAAATTTCTACCTGAAAGACAGTAGCAAACCGCCCAAAGGAATATGAATAAAGCATCCATGTCCCCTCACATAAACCCCTGCCCCAACTCCAGTAGTGGTTTTAGAACCATCCGTATACCAGACCAAACCACACTTGATACTGCACCCAAATCCCCTTCCCCAGCTCTTCAAATTAGGAAAAACAACAGTGAAGGGCCGAAAGAAGTTAAATCTAGGTACCATGTAATCCTTAACCATCTCAAGAATGTTACAGTGTAATCTGTCCCACTCAAAAGATAAATGCTCCACTTTGTGTGTCCAAGAAATCCCTCTCCCAGAAGAATGGAGCCTATAATAACCCTCCCAGGCACTCGCCTTGACAAACAAATGCAGAGGAGGAATTGCACAAGAGGACCTCAAGAGCAGCAGTAGGAGCAGTCTTCATAGCCCCAGTGCTGCTGAATCAGGCCAACCTTTGAATCTTTCAAAGTTCAGTCCTGCAAGTCTTAAATAAAACTCTTTGCCACCAAACAATGGCAGCATAAGTAAGAATGGGTCTCACAACCATGGTATATATCCAAAATAGCAGCCCTGGCTTAAACTCCCAAGTCTTGCCCAAAAGACCCCTGCAAGCCCAAAGGGCCCTACAGGTCTTCCCAACAACAAACTCTACATGAGCCTTCTAAATTAAACCCTTGTCAAGCATAACACCAAGGTATTTGACCTGAGTAGAAAACTGCAACCTTTTACCGAAGAAGATTGGTTCAGTTAACCCCACAAACTGTCTTCTTCGAGTAAAAGGTACAATAACAGTCTTAGCCGGATTAACAGATAATCCAACCCTATTATACCAATCAGAAACTGTATTGAGAGCAGTCTGAAAGACATTACATACAGTCCTGGGAAATTTCCCCACTATAATGTTGGCTATATCATCAGCTTATCCAACAGTGAAGAAACCCTTCCCATTGAGCAAAGTCAATAACTCATTCACCACAAGGTACCAAAGAAGGGGAGAAAGCACACCCCCTGTGGACAACCCCTGTCAGTGAGAATCTTAACTTCCTCATCATAGAGTGTACTAAAACAACTGTATAGTTCAGCATAGAGCCAATCCAGCGAATGATTGTTGAACAGACTCTGTCTGGTAGCAGCAAGGCTAATATGCTCAAAGAAGTAGTCAAAAGCCCCTTGAATATCAAGAAAAGCACCAAGGGTGATTTCCTTGTACTCCATAGCCCTCTCAATGAGCAACACAACCTCATGAAGAGTGTGCTCAGTCAATTTGCCAGATTGATAGGCAAATTGACTACTGCAGAGGGGAATCTTAGATAAAGCCCCATCCCTTACAAACCTATCCACCTATCTCTCCAATGTCTTCAATAAAAAGGACATCAAGCTGATCGGACGATAAGACTTAACCTTGGTATAAGAATTACGCCCAGGCTTAGGTATAAAAGAAACCCTTACCTGCCTCCAGGACCATGGAATATAGCCAAAGGCCAAACAGACCTGAAAAACATGGCAAAGAGGAGAGGCCAGAATGTCAATGCCCTGTTGCAAGAACACTGGCAAAATGCCATCTGGTCATGCCAACTTGAAGGGCTTGAAAACACTTATAGCCCATCTGATATTAGACTGATTGATCATCCCCCTCACAAGGCGCCAATTCACCCTCTTAGATGATAAACACGTCCATTGAAGTTGGACTGCACCTGCAAACAGGATGAGCCCTCAATCAAAGTAGACCCAGGAAAGTGTACTCAGAATAGTTCCTTTAAAGAGTCTTTGCAAGTACTTTTTAAAGTTCTCTTTAAATTCTACCATCAGGCAACCTAAGAGAACCAATCCTGCAAAAATTCCCATTAGACATTATCTTCACAAGTCTGGATACCTCAGGTATATCCTCAATTCCCTGACAATACTGTTTCCAGGAAGACCTTTTAGCCTTTCTAATGACCTTATTATAACCAGTGAGAGCACTTCTATACGTGTCCCAATCACCAGTCCTCTTAGCTTTATTGAAAAGCCTCCTAACATTGCGTCTAAGACCACCCAACTGTTCATTCCACCAAGGAACTTACCTTGATGAGCGAGCCATCCTGATAGGACAGTTTTGGTAATAGGTAAGAGAATTGCCTATTGAATCTGGTCAACAGTCATCTCTAAATCCATCACCGAGCAAAATCTGCTCTGAACTCAACAGTCATCTCTAAATCCACCACCAAGCAAAATCTGCTCTGTATACTCCTAACAGTCATCTCTAAATCCACCACCGAGCAAAATCTGCTCTGAACTCCCCCAACAGTCATCTCTAAATCCACCACTGAGCAAAATCTGCTCTGTATACTCCCCAGGTTGAATTTGTTCTAGGAAGCCCAATTAGTCCTCCTGGATCCCTATATGTAACCTGACTAGGTGCCATACCTTGTAAATTAAAGCAAATATATCTGTGATACTGACTAGGTGCCATACCCTGTAAATTAAAGCAAATATATCTGTGATTTGAGGTGCCATACCCTGTAAATTAAAGCAAATATATCTGTGATCTGAAGAGGAAGGCTCACCAGACACATGCCAATTCTCAATTAGGTCAGAAATATTCTGAGTCCCTAACGTTAGGTCAATGACCTCCCTTCTGTTAACAACAACAAAGGTAGGTTCATTATCCCTATTTAAAATGAAAAAATTAGTACCCATCAGAAACTCCAATAGGTACTCCCCCTTTTGGTTGATGTCTTTGCTACCCCAAACCACATGATGAGAATTAGCATCAACACCAACCAAATAGAAATAGGAAATGTAGATATTTAAATAATAAAAATTTATTAAGTAGATAAAAATCTCAATGTTTTAAGGAAATTTATGATTTTATGTTGGGCTGCATGCAACCCACAGCCTATGCACTTAACTATATACTTTAATAAAAACCTATACATATACTTTAAATAAAAATACAAAAAGACTCAATCTTTCAAGTTAAAATATGAATATGTAAAACAAAAAGAAAAGTATTAAAATACTATATAGTGCATAAAGTTTTTAAAAATATAAACTATTGACAGTACGAATCTCTCCTTCAAACTTACATTCCTGGAAGTGTTGCATAAGTCATATTTATGTAAATTATTATGCAGTTATTAAGATAAAAATATGTGTAAATAATCTACATGCAAGGTAACAGATTTGTAATATGATGCATGGATATAATATAATATACACTATTATAATAGTGTTATATATAATAATTTTAACAATATTGTTGTTAACTCACATTATAATATAATAATAATACTATCATTATGATGATGATATACAAATTATACTATTGCATTATATAAAATAATAATAATTTTAAAATATTTTTGATGTCAGAATCATGTATGTATATAAAATCTTATTTATGTAAGTCAGAAAATACTTGATTTGCATAAATTAGAAATATTATAATAATTATGAATATAAATTCATATGTAAAATTATGAATTTATATTTATATGAAATTAATTTTAAAACAGACAAATTTTTGAGTACCTAATTGTTTATATCATTATTGTTAGGAAAAATTTTCATATTAAAGAATTATAAATTATGCCATCATTCTTAGAAATGCAATTATAGTATTATATAATTTGGGAAATTTGTGCAATATTTATTTCTTATTCTTGACTTCAAAAGTTTGCATGTTCTTCTTTCATAACTTAGTTAACTGTTTTCCATCAAAAAATGCATGCAAGTTTGTTGGAAAATCTACAGAAGACTATTTATCAGAACCTTTTCCTGAGTCTACATCCAAAATACTGAATATTACAGATACAAAAGAAAATAATAATAATACAGGTTGTTTATTATTATTAATCTTTTTAAGCATTAATCTATATTTTATGATTTTTTTAATAAAATATTACTTAGAATTAATAATTTTTTTTTATATAAGTTAAGACTATTCTTAAAGAAGATTCTCCCATGATTATATATGGACTTTGGCTTTTTACTGTCCTCTCTGTTGCATTAAGTATGCTGTTTGGATTGGTTGGAGCAATTTTTGCAGTTATTAATAGTGTTACAACTCCTGTTGAGCTCATTACTGGAATACCTGGTTTATATCTATGGAATGGAATGGGTGGTATGTATTTTTAAAAGAATTTTTTTATTAATTTAAATTATATAATATTTTCATTAAATGGTTTCAGAGCATGTAACTTGCATATAAATGATGATGATATACAAATTATACTATTGCATTATATAAAATAATAATTTTTACACAGGTATAATTACTTGGTTTGGATTTGCTTGCTTATAGCTTGGTTTGGACTCCCTCTGAAAATTAATATAAATAATCAATACTTTTATTTATTCCCTATAAAAATATCCTAAAATTATTTATTATTTAATTATATCAACAATTAAGATATTCTTAAAATAATGAGTTTTTGAAAACATGAGTGTTTTCTAAAACTCAAACTGATGAACTGATACTAAGAGAATGCTTAAATACCTGAGGTTTTTTTTTTAATATATATTTATTAACTGATTGCTATTCAAGGTCCATTAGTCATTGGCTAATCCAGTTGTGACTGTAATGATCAGTTTTTGCATTATCTCTGCTTTGTGATATATGGATCACTTGATCCAAACTATATTTAAATGCAATATTCATAAAAACAAAAGTAGTATATAATAGTCTTATATAAAAAACAAAAAAAAACTACATTCTAATATAACCTAACTAAGGGACTAATATCAAATTAAATCAAATACCTACAGCAAGATTAACTTCTAGTATCAAAATTCCGAAACTAACTTTTTGATTTTTAATGATCTATTTTTAAATCAAGGCTATCACGGAATTGAAACGGGACCCCAACGCCTTATCAGTTAGACTATGGTGGTAACTTGTAGAATTCCCGTTGCAATGGTAAATTTTTATGTCAGGAAAATTAATTTCAAAAATTATAGTCTAATTATTAATTACTAGATGGTGCCACCTTAGTTCAAATTTAAAAATTAATTAATTATTAACTCAACAGATGGTGCCACCATAGCCTTGATTTAAAAATAAATCATTAAAAATCAAAAAGTTAATTTCAGAATTTTGATACTAGAGGTTAATCTGACTGTAGTTATTTGGTTTAAAAAACTAGTAAATAACCAATAGTATGTAAAAATTTTATTTGAAAGGGTACTTGATAAAATCAAACCAAATAGTAAGTAAATACAGCATCAGTTTCATCAAAAAATATAACTATGAAAAGTTAAATTGAAATATGTAAAAGAAAAACTATGTAATAGTAATATTTTATATAATTTTATAAACTCGTACGGACCCCCAAAAAACTTTGTAAATGGGAATGACATTAATTAATATTAGGGACTTTTTGGGACTAACTAAATAGTTTGTAAATTGGAGATTCATAAAAATGTGAGTCCGCTGTATAGCATTAGAAAAATCAGAATAATTAAAATTTCATAAATGCTTAATGATAAAATAAGGTTACTCTATTAAATTGTTCTTCATAGTAAGTTCATAGTTACAAAAATCACAAATTAGTTGATCTTCACCTTTCAAAAAGTGTTTAACATCACCTTCATAAGAGCATTCAACTATGCTCTATGCAAAATCTTGCTAAAATTGTCCATTATTCTTTTTCTTTGTTTTATTCCATTTTTCAACCATCACAGGTTGTCAACCTGTGATGGTTGAAAAATGGAATGCCTGTGATGGAAAATTTTCAGAGGAGTCCAAACCAAGCCTATTCAACTCTATCCTTCATCCTTCAAGGATGGAGTTGAATAGGCTTGGTTTGGATCCCTCTGAAAATTTTTTGGTGAGACCTGAGAATTGAACCCAATCCTTCAGGTAAGTCAGCATTTTACTAAATGGACATCATGCCAACTATTGTCTGTTAATCAATAGATATTATTTACCAAATTTAAAAACCCTTAAGAGATCAATTTTTAAAAAGATTTTTAAAGATCAAAACTTGAGTTAATTTGAGAAAAAGTTCCAGTTTAGTCATCTTTATTTGTGAGAAAACTTGAGTTTTTGGATTGAGTTGACTTGAGCAAGTAATTATAACTGTGTGTATCTGATTAAATATTCACCCATTTAAGGTTGTTACAAAAACTTTTAGTATGCTGCTGAGACAAAACACCTAATTATTTATTATATGGATGTATTTTATTAGCATAATAATCAAAACAGGATATTTAGTTATTTTGTTGATTGCAGTTTGGAAAACTATTATTGTGTAATATGTGCCTCTCCCAACTTGTGTAGGTTAGATTTATGTTTAATCAGTTAGTGATATCCAAAAAGTATAATGTTTACAGAGGGCTTTTTCTATGAACCTTGTTAAGAGAATAGTTCATTTCTTCTTCTGTTTTATTAATTAGGATTTTTCCTTGCCAATATCAGTTTGAAACTGCATTTGTGTTTTGTTTCATTTGATAGTTTAACAATAGTAGGTGAAATACTTTATTGCAATATACAGGTTGTCTTCAACTTATGATGGAGTTCACTTTTGAACTCTGCTTCATAAACCATAAATGCCCAAAATTTATGGATTTATCACTATCAATGTTACTGTACATTATCTTAATAAACATAAAGAATACAAAACTATAAATACCAGACATAAAAAAAGGAAACTTTCCTTGCATCACACCATTGAGTCAGGAACTTTAATCAAAATTGTATTGACCAATCACAGAATTAACTAAGTACATCACAACATAACTATGCACTGTGATGTATTTAGTTAAGATGTAGGACTATCTGTATTTGGTTGTCATAAGTTGAGGACTACCTGTATTTGGTTTTTAAGTTTGTTCTCTCTTTAGTTTTTGTTCACATTTATTTATTTATGAACTAAGGCCTCTCTTTTAATTTAAAACAATGTATTTAAACATATTACTCAAATAATTTATTAAAGTTATTTATTACCAGATTCATAAATAATAGGCAGTAATTCTGAATATATATCAATTTGTTTGATAATTATGCTTAATAGTTAAATTATTATTGTCACTAGCCATAAATATAAACATTATTATTGAAATCAAAAAAGATTTATTAGATAAGAAGATAATAATCCCCAAAAAAATGATATTAGGTTAAAAATAGCTGATTTCACTTTAAGAATACAAGATACAGAGAATATTATGGAAATATCACTGTTACATTTTGCATAGATACAGATGAATATTACTAACATTATTCAGGATGATTTTAGACAAATGTGAGAGCCTAATTCATAAGAGGAATAGAATTTGTTCATTAACTGAAATAATAAGTACCACCTATTGCATTTCATATAAACAAAAACTTGTAAAATATTTTGCTTATATAATGAGGAATACTTGAATCTCCTTTTGTTCTCATTTTTTTTATTTTTAATTTTTATTGTTTTAATAAATAATATATACAGCAATACCTCGTATAGTCTGGGCTTCACTATAGTCCGGATTGTAATTGTTAATTAAAAAAAAAATTTAATTTACTTTATTTTTTTAGAATAAATACGAAATATAAGTGTGCTTGCTACTTACTACTTATTAAATGACTCGAATAGCCACTATTTGATGAGCTGAGACAAGCAGCGGCTGCTCCATGTTGCCAAATTTATCTTAACAACGTTTGTTATGCAAAGTCGTGAATTAGAACGAATGTCGATATTATTAATTATTAACTAAGCCTACGGGCTAATTCTAACGAATTTCAATACTATTAATTACAACTAAACCTAATGGTTCTAATGACTCTGCAATCCAGAGTTCGGCCTGAGCTCAGGTTTTGTTCTTAGCAACTCTGCAATCCAGAGTTCGGCCTGAGCTCAGGTCTTTAACTAAGTTCCAACTTAAATCTAGTTAACTTCAAAACAATCTAACAACTACTAACGTTTACCAGCAAAAACAAAGCCGGAAACAGGAACTTACAACTAGAAGTAACGAACAAGTGTTAGATTGAAAACAACAAGACGATGTTAGAAATTTACGCTAATAAATTGAATAAATTCTCAAAACAAGTTAAATAATAAAAAACAAATTTATTAGACTTTAAACAATGTTATTAAGTGTTAATAAATGCTTTATTGAAACTATAATAAAGAGTAATTAGTCAACAAAACTTGTTTAATCCAATTCAAAATTCAACAATCAATTATTCACAAAGAAAACGGAACTTAAATACTACTAAAATTCTACTACCTCCACCTCCGATACAAACTTCAAACAATCGTCGATCTTTACAAGAAACTCAAATGTCACTTTCACCAATTTTACATCAAGACAACACGTCTCGTTATCAAACACCTCAAAATCTTGGTGTTGCGTCTTCTACGTCTGGAAATTCAGCACCTCTATCGGCTTGCGACTGCGTCGGCTTTTATACGGGTGACTTACAATCCCGCACTTTGCTCATTTGACATACTCTTATGTAACAAGTTTAAAGTTGTTAGCTTACAGAGTAATTCATTCATGTCATCCTCTTTATATTTAATTTATCTACCAAACAATACTTCGATACGGATCATTCTTACATTCACATATCGGACCAGTGGTAATATTAGTTAGATAAGATGATATCGTTAATCAGGATAGCTCTTCCGGAGGACGGGTTCCAATTTCATATCACGTGCTTGCTAACAACGGAGGCGGAGAACGTGGGAAGTAAGTTAAATTTTGAACTAAAATATAATATGTTAGAATATAGGAAAATAACGATAAATAATATAGTGCATAATAAAATAAAAGTAGGACAGGTCAAAGTTAACTTCCTCACAGTTATAGTGCCTATCTTTCAACTGCATACATGAATTACTCAATCATTTGCATAATTTTTAAATTATAATTCCACATTTGATTGTTTTGTGACTTAAATGTTTTATTAACAATCATGAATGCTGAAAGAAAATGTGAATCTGATTTAATGCCAAATTGTTATTGTGTCTTGCCATAATACAGTTCTGCTTCGAACTTCTAAAATCAAAAGTTCTCTCTTAATGCTGCTGGAACTCATTACTTAAGTTTCACAAGAACAGACTTGTCGCTCAAAATCAAACTCATTTGAATTCTGAGCAAGTCATTCAAGTGCTTAGCGATTGGTCGCAATCGCTTTACGTCAGTCTGGCCAGTTCAACGAAAACCTGTATGTTTAATTGACTTTTGTTGCCAGCTACAAAAGACTCGCTCTGTCGCTTACCAGCCAGGCCGTATTCTTATGCAGAGTGCCGCTCTGCATGTGGAATGGTGCCAAGTGGCCAACTTGGAGAAAGTGAATGTGTTCACCTGCCAGGCAAGCCCTCTTTATTTATTTGTATTTTTCAGCTCGGACCCACTTTCTGTCCCCTTCTACTGTCTATTATATATCTTTCCGATCTTCGGATCCACTTTCTGTCCCCTTCTGTCTATTATAAATCTTTATAAAAGATTTTAATGTTTAATGCGTAAAGAAATAATTATTAATGTAAGAATTTACAATTTAAAAAACATGAGCAAATCGAAAATTTCTTGGAACCAGTTATATTTTTTCCCATAGATCATGTACCTCGAATAGTCCGGTTTCAATTAGTCCGGTAAGAAAGAGGAACCAATTAACCAGACTATGTGAGGTATTGCTGTATAGTAGGTCCCTGATTTATGTGTTTGACTTATGCAGTTCAAAAATATGTAGATTTATTATTATTTTTATTTTTATAAAATTTTGATAAAACAAAAAAAATTCATTAAACAGTTTACTTCTCAAAAAAGATATTACTTATGTCTTTAAATTTTCTTATCTATGCTTAAAATATGCTCATAAATTTCACTTTGTTGTTCCTTTCACTAATGCATTCATTAGCAAAGGAATGACCTAGTGAAATCTATGAGCATATTTTATTGCTCATAAATTTCACTTGTACACTTATTAAGAAATTGCATATGCTTAATTATATTGAATTTAAGCATTGTTTGACTTATGCGATTTTCAATTTATGCAAAAATTTTTTGGATGAATTAATCATGTAAGTCAAGGACCTACCACATATAGTTAAATATATGAGACTCTCGAACTCATCATCATTAACGTTGATTCTTGCCAGTAGGCCTCGATTAGTGAGAATAATTGGTTCCACGAATTTCTCGCACTAATCAAATTCGCACTATTCGAAGTATTAACTCTCTGGAAAATATGATAATTGGTTCTTTCTTTGTGAGATTCCGGCCATTAGCTAACTTCACGATGAATAACCACAATAAATCGGTAGCACAGCAATATAATAGGCAAATAATTTTGTAACGATATCCTTATTTAAAAAATTTTAACAAAGTATGCTTTTATGTCGCTCAATCACATCCATTTTTTGCTGTAGTGTAATCACTAACCTCTTCTTTTTATTGTTTCCTGTTTTATCATCAAAAGTGTTCTTCCTTTTATCCATTTCGATACTTTTTTAAAAGAGAAAATTCTATACTATCCTGTATGTGTATGATAGCAAAGCTAAATAATAGTACAGTAATGTTAAACAGTTAACGGAAAAAGCCCATCTTTCTGATGTTTCACCCCTTCAAAATCGTGTGACCGTTCTTGGACTGTTCCTCGTTCGGTTTTACTAACCAAAAATTAACGGTAATTTGTTAATTGACATTATAAAAGGAGCTTTGTTAGTAACACTGGTCTGTGTTTACAACTCGCACTAATCGAATATTTTCTCACACTAACCGAAAAACGGTATCAATTTTATAAGTTGCATTTGCACTAATTGAGGTATACCTGTATATGAAACAGTAAAGAAATATGACAAAAAAGATTTTACAAAAATTTTTGTTTTCCATTATACAGTGGTGCCTCACAATTCTACACTAATCCATCACCGAAGTAATGTCGAATTGAGAAACTGTCGAATTGCGGTACAATATTTCCCATATAAGACTAAGTAAAATAGATTAATTCGTTATCGGTCCCCATCCCACTCCCCTAACTAGTGAATGAGAGAGATACACTATATTATTTACTTTATTATATGTGTTTTACTATTGTATAACACACTAAATTACAAAATGCACTATTTTTTATACACAACACAATTTATTAGCCCTTGGAGGTTGGAATGATGTCTTTCAAATGACACTCTAACACCCACATTCTTCTCTCTCTGTGTTGCAAAACGTGGCCACAGTTGTCCTAAGAACACCATACTCAAGTTACATTTTAATTGTTCTACCTTTCTACACTTTATCTACAATGTTTTTCTTCGTCTCTTTGCTTAATCAATTGTTCTTCTTTTTGGAATTATTCCTCTGGTCAGTTCTCTTTGAACCCATCCTTATATTTCACTCAAAAAAATAATAATAATTACAAATATTTTACTTTCTGAAAAATGTAGAATTAAAAATTAATACAAACAGCACGGGCAAACACCAAAGTAGCCCAAAAAGAACTGACGACTAACAAATGACATCACACAGTTCCATGCACACGCATGGGCAAACCTGCAAACTCAAATGTTGAATTGCGAGGCACCACTGTACTACTATTAATTATAACATTTATATATGCCGTTTATTGTTTTATAAAGGATTGTAATCAAACAAAATTATACTTTGTGTGAATATTTTATTAGTTCAATCATTAAATAATTTTAAAGTCTATAAATGTTGTTTTTATAAAAAGAAAAAAATTATTTTAAATTGCTTGGTTTTAAATATAAATTAAAATGGCTTAGCAAAGATTATAAAAATATTTAGGAAAAATCTGATAAGTATTAATAAATAATAAAAATTAATGATACTAATAAACATAATTTTTTTTTAGCATTGTTTTCACTTGGTGCTGTCATTAGTTGGGTTCTACAATATTATATGAAACTAAAGAAAAATGTTATGACCAAGGAAGAATTGAAATCAAAATGGGATTCTAATAATAGATCATACTTTGGTTACAGTTTTATATTGGTTATTGTTGCTTTATGTTTGTATGTCATTAATATTATTATTGTTATAATCATCATCAAACAACCTTGGAAAATAAAGGTGCCAAAAACAAAAATCCAAAAAAATCCAGAGGGTGTTATTATGCTCTATTAAAAAAATTGTCATCTTGTTGCCAAAGTTAGTTTCAATGTTACTAAAACTGTTATAAAATTAAGAGTGATACCGCATTATAAAAAATATATTAGAATGATCTATATTCATGTATTAAACAATGCAAAAATATTGTTTTTTTACAAAAAAAATATAATTTTTACTGGCCAAACTGCAGATATGAAAGAAATTTTTCTTGGTATAAGAAAAAAATTGAAAATTAATTATAAAAATATAAATATTTTAAATGAAACTAAGACATTTATAATTCGGGAAAGTAGCCATTCTTACTAGACTTATAAATATTTTTAACATGTTTGCTGTATTGTGTTTTATTATTTTTAATTTAAAAAGTATTGATAAAATATGTACTTAAGCATAATTTTATAATACAATATGTATGCATATATATACAATGGGTCCTCGCTTAACATCAGGATTAAATTCTTGAAAATTTCAACATTAATTGAAATCAAAAACCCCATTGATCTAGTGCAGTGTTTCTTAAACTTTTTTCATTCATGACCCCATTTTTCATCATGGGATTTTTTGTGACCCCAGGTATTAAATATGAAATAAAACTTACAAGTACATAAATCATTTACACACTTATTAAGATAAACACAGAACGTACAAGTATATAAGTCATTTACACACTTATTAAGATGAACACAACAGCCAACTACATTGAAAATACATATGTTGTCATACGTTAAATATTGGAAAACTACATTGAAAATACATATGTTGTCATACGTTAAATATTGGACGTTAGACAAGTATATAAATCATTTATACACTTATTAAGATGAACACAATCAACCAACTACATTAAGTCATTTACACACTTGTTAAGATGAACACAATCAACCAACCACAGCGAAAATACATATGTTGTCATACGTTAAATATTGGGCATTTGTGAAATTATGTATAAACTGAAATTCAAGTGTTTGAATTTAATTTTAGCGACCCAAATGGGGTCGCGACCCATAGTTTGAGAAGCACTGATCTAGCGCATAAATTTTCCAGTGGATGAGAACTCAATCTGGTCAAATTTTATATGCATGCTGTATAGTTTAATTTATTGTTCATGGACAATATTTGAGTTAGTGCTCATATAAAATATGGTTACCTTGTGAATAAGTAATTTAATTTTTACTGATGATATAATAGTAAAACAATGTTAAGTAAGACAATGTTAAATGAGGACCTACTATATGTATAAACATACATATACATAATAATTAAATTCCACTATTTATCATATAATGAATATTTGAAAATGAATTTTCTTGCTGTATCAATTAGAATCTGAATTTTCAAGAAAAAAAGTTTCATTTTCAAATAGTTTTCTCAAATCAAGATATTAAAAAATATATATACAAAATTAGCTCTTCCACTCCAACAAAACTTCAATTATTTACATTACATTAATCATTATATTTTGATATAAATAATATCTTTTAATTTTTATACTAAAATTTATGCATTAATAATTATTTTTTGTTACTTTTAGTAATCAGTAGTGAAGCTTGTGATATGAAATAATGTATTTTTAGTCAAAATTATTTTAGATTTCTTTCTTTCAGGAAAAAATAATGTATCTAATTACATTTAGATGTATTACCATATAATCTATAATAAATTTCAAAGGTGAATTTAAAAATTGTTCTATGTGCTACTATTGATGTACAGTGATACCTCAGATCACGAACAAATCGATCTACGAACACCATTTGCGAACAAATTTTGCTTCGCTTTACGAACGATGCTTCGGTTCACGAATATACACTCACGGAGTGCATGGAGCGCACGTGATTCGCGGCGCACAAAACCGTGCGCTCAGTCTTGCCCCCAGCAGCAATCCAGTTCGCCCAGCTCATATGGTATAGTAAAGTTCCAACAAGTGTTGATATTTTAGTTTTTTCTTTATTTAATTAAATTTATCCCTTATTATGGCTCCCAAAAAAGTTAAAACTGTTAGTAAAGGTGATGTTAAACATGTTTTTTTCTAATATTACTGTTATATTTATTTCCTTTCTATATTATTTCCACACACAAAGCAATAACATGTTAAAAATTTTTTTCTAGGACAATAAACGTATTATTTGGATTTACATTAATTGCAATGGGAAAAATTAATTCGGTTTACGAACTTTTCGGATCACGAACAGAGTCAAGGAACGGATTGTGTTCGTGAACCGAGGTATCACTGTACTTTGAAAACATTTTTAAATATGATATAAAAGCCAAAAGTTGTCATTAAAAAGAATTCTTAAAGTGCTTTACAGTAGGTTCCTGACTGTAATGAATTTGTCCAAAAATTTCCATTTAATCAAAAACAGCATAAGTCCAAGAATGTTAAATTAAATATACATGATTGGATGCATTAGCAAACTAAATGGCCAAATGAAATTTATGATCATATTTTAAGCAAAGATAAGAAAATTTAAGGCCATAGGTAATATTTCTTCAGGGATATAATGCCTCATAACTATGAGGCATTATATCCCTCTAAAAAAACTTGCACCAGCATGTCTCCTCTTATATAGGTTTAATATTTCTTCAAGAAAGTAAATTGATTCCATAAAATGCCAAAAATTTTATTAAATTCAACAAAAAAAGACTTGCACATCCACATATCAACTTATGCAGTTTCAAAGATATAAGTCAGGGGTCTACTATATTTTTATATATATAACAAAAATTTTTGTTATAAGCTTTTTTTATTAAAAAAAAATATTTTTGTACATATTTTTAAATTTATATATTGATTGATTAATGAAATGTATTAACTGGGGAATTTATTTTGCAAATTAATGAAATAACATTCCATAATTGTGATTGTAGTAAATATAAAATTTTTGTAAACTTTTAGAAAATAAAATTATTGTTTTTAATGAAAGATACTTGATGTCTAATTCATATAAAAATAAATTACTTTTTGAAGAACAAGCTATTATCTAAAAATTAATATTTTACAATAAATATAAGATTTCAATTATATTAACATTTTTTTTACAGTAATTTTATTTTTTTTACAGTAGCAATTTTGTAACTACATATTAAAAATTTTATTTGATATGTAATAATTTTATTAATAATAAAATTAGAAAATATTGCTTGAAATTTAACTTAACATATTAGATAATTTGATTTTTCAAATTAAAAGAATTTTATCTGCATTTAGTAGATTGACATCACAGTTGAATACTATCATTCATCTACCGTATTTCAACTGCATTTATATAATTTTGAATCTGAAAATATTCGTTGTTACAAAATACACACTTCTTAGATCATTTAAATATAATTTTCGTTGTTCTTTTAATAACACTACATGAAAATATAAAGATGGAAAGATCAAATCCAGTAAATATAAAACAGAAATGCTATAATGGAAGGACAATAAATTCATTTGATAAGAAATATACAGGTTTGATTAAAAATTGCCTTAAATATTTATTGACGAAAAAATCGAAAAAAAATTTCGAAATATATCTGAGAGAACTCATTGTTGAAATATTTATATAATAAATTTATTATTGGTGGAAAATTTAACAAATCTCTTGTGAAAAGCGATACAAGCTCAATTTATTTTAAATTCAGGTAAGAAATTTGTTTTCTTATTCTGTCAACTGATTTTCACTTGTTATAAGGAAAAGTAGTGAATTTATAAGGAAATAAGATGATTTTCGCCAGTAATAATAATTATGTCGAACTTATCTTCAACAAAATTTGAAATAGCGGTATTCCCTTATGAAACCGTAAAAGTATACTGCAGAAACCATTAGAGAGATTGATGGTTTCAGTAATGATTTTTTGACAATAAAACAATGAATTATAACTACTTATTCGGAAGCAGATGCTCATTTTACAATTTATCCCTGCATGATTTCATCTATTTTTAAAAAAGTTTATTAACTAATCGATCAGTTATCACTGCCTATAGTTATGGAAACGTCTGGTGAATGTCTTGTAAATATAAAATTTAAAGGAAAATCATTTTTAAGGTTTTTTTTTTAACTTCTTTCTAATTCGTTAATAGTAAATAGCAAATCATATTATTGATTATATGGAAAATATACAGTATATATATAAATCTGAATTTAAACAGCTAGCAAAATATTAGATTGTCTGATAATTTAATTCACAGATGCAAATTTCATTAATATAAAATAACAAATTATTCTTCATTATATATGAATTATACATCATTTGTTATGAAGATGAATTTATTATTATAACAGAAAACGAAGATAGTATCCAAACTTTGTTACTTCAAAACATCCTTGATTACTTCTTAATTGAAATGTTTTGAGATCGATCTTGAGGTATAACCCGTTGGATATATTGGTATAATTGGACAAATAGAGTATAATGAAAATATACAATATATATAATAGATGTAGAAATAAAGGTATAAAACGCTATATATATAACAAATATATTTAGAAAACTGATATTTTTTTCTTAAAATTCAAAATTAAATATTATATAATTTTATGTACTATATAAAGTGGCAGCATATGGGCCTTTTTCAAAAGGGCATTAATAATTTTTCAACAACAGAAGATTATGATGATGGAATCCAATTAATTATCAAACATAACTATTATAGCATTTGCATACTTATTTCAACCTTTTGCAAATTTATTTAACCCATTTGAAAAATGATTTAAATCTTTTGTAAATATATTTAAACCTTTTACAAATTGATTTCAACTTTTTACAAATTTATTTAAACTACCGTAAACTGGGGTGACTTAGGCCCATTAGGGTGGCTTTGGCCCAATTTTGGAAACGTGTTTCTGTTTTAAATTTATCACCAATTTTTAAAGATGTAACAAAAAACAATAAAAATATAAATAAACAAATGTTTTTTATGACATCTTTAAAAATTGGTGATAAATTTAAAACAGAAACACGTTTCCAAAATTGGGCCTAAGTCACCCCAGTTTACGGTATATGAAAAACAGTCGATAAATGGAAAAGCAACACCTTGAACGAGTTTGTTCGTCTTTCCCCGACTGAGACTTTGATATTAAATTTAAACCATATTACATATACATATAATATGAGTGGCAGTGATTCAAGTTCTCCGAACTATTCCGTTGCTCAATGCAGAGTTGGAGGAAGGCGTGGAAACTATGGGGTTGTTTCTATGGAAAAAAAGAAACTGTCAAATTGTGTGAAGAAGGTTTTTCTGTAAAGGAGGCATCGTCAAAATCAAGTATAAAATGGAATACAGAAAGTACAGAAGGATAATTTTGAGGTGCTGAACAATGGGCCACGATAGAACAGACCAAAACTATTTAATCTCGATGTCCTTCGCCTAATAGAAGCAGCAGTTGAGAGAGAAGCTTCCTGAATACGACATTGAGTTAATTATGTCTTCCATAAAAAATGCATTACACGATTTAAAAATTACGCTTAAAAAAGCATCAATAGAAGTAGACAATGAATAGCGAGTCAACAATTCTGATCTAAAGGCAGTATGCAGTGAGCTTCAATCCATCAACCCTTGTAAACAGGGAAAAACACATTTTTATATATACTAAGCCGTCGGGAGGAACATCAGTTATTGGAAGTCATCGCACTCAGTTTATCCCAGGATTGCGCCAATTATGTTATGGACATGTTTCTTTTGTTATCGGCCACAGCTACTAGCTAACCACTGCACTAAATTTAATATATATTAATATCTGTATATATTTTTCTCATTAAAATTTGTATTAATTTGAAAATAAATTTATTTTCATATATCAATTTTATACTCGTTTATTCACTATCCTTTCTCACCATTTTGTTAAATTGTTCATAGCCGAAAGTTTGAATGTACGTGCAGAAGGTTTAAATCCATTTGCACAAGGTTGAAATAATTTTGCAAATGCTATATAATATATATAAAACCTTTCTGCTCTTTGGAAACTAAGAGGTGGGAATATATGGCGTTGAACGTGGCTACTTTAAGTGAGCAGTTTACAAAGACATAATGTTGTATTTTTCTAATGGATAATACTTTGGCCGGATAATATTACCAGTACTCGCATATGGATCTGAAATCCAAACATTACTTGGCGGATTGGTCGCGTGGAAACGCTTCGGCTTTCCACTCTGGAGGACCCGGGTTCGAGTAGGCCGGATTGGCCGCGTAGAAACGCTTCAGCTTTCCACTCTGGAGGACCCGGGTCCCACCCCTTGAAAATATTTATCATGGGGTCCGGGCCCGGTCCAAGTGTACAAAACACAATCAAATATTGAAGTTCGTCGGCCGGATTGGCCGTGTGGAAACGCTTCGGCTTTCCACTCTGGAGGACCCAGGTTCGAGTCTCGGGTTCTATAGTATCTCAACGCTTCGGCTTTCCACTCTGGAAGACCCGGGTTCGAGTCTCGGGTCTCATCCACGCTTCGGCTTTCCACTCTGGAGGACCCGGGTTCGAGTCTCGGATCCTAATATTTATCATGGGGTCCGGGCCCGGCCCGTCGATCCCCGTCCTCCACATCAATGGGGTCCGGGCCCGGCCCGTCGATCCCCGTCCTCCACAATCCGGCTGACCCGGGTTCGAGTCTCGGGTCCCACCCCTTGAAAATATTTATCCTGAGGGTCCGGGCCCGGCCCGTCGATCCCCGTCCTCCACAATCCGGCTGATCCGGGCCCGGCCCGTCGATCCCCGTCCTCCACAATCCGGCTGACTTCCGGGCCCGGCCCGTCGATCCCCGTCCTCCACAATCCGGCTGATCCCTATTCGAGTCCCGGGTCCCACCTCTTGAAAATATTTATCATGAGGTCCATGTTCGAATCTCGGGTCCCACCCCTTGAAAATATTTATCATGGGATCTGGGTGGCCCGTCGATCCCCGTCCTCCACAATCCGGCTGACCCCTCCGCAGAGGTAGGAAGTCCTGGGTTCACCCCTTGAAAATATTTATCATTGGGTCCGGACTCGTCGATCCCCGTCCTCCACAATCCGGCTGACCCCTCTGCAGGGGTGGGAAACGGGTCCCACCCCTTGAAAATATTTATCATGGGGTCCCGGCCCGTCGATCCTCGTCCTCCACAATCCGGCTGACCCCTCCGCAGGGGTGGGCAGTCTGTGAAATCTAAATCCATGTCCTCCACAATCCGGCTGATCCCTCCGCAGGGGTGGGCAGCCTGTGGAAGAGCTTGTTTCGCCCCGCACTTAGTACTCTTACTGGGTGGAAAGTGGCATCATCTGTTAACAAAAAAAAAATATACGCATTAATTATACAGGTGGTCAACTATACCGAACAAAAATAGCACTACATCCTATGGGAAACAAACCAGGTTTTGAAATTTCGTCTCTAGCCAGGTGGTCATTCTAACAGGTTTCACTGTATTCCTCAAGTCAGCAATATTCTGCTATTTACTATATATATAGTATAGGTTGACTATCAAAAATCCGACAATCAATATTCTGGTTCTATCAGTTTTCCGGCATGAATGTCAGAGCACATTTTTAAATTTACTGCGTTGGTGTGCCATTGTTTTCTGGAGATGCCGTTTATGCCACGCTTTGACGGCCTTGTACTCCAGAATCAGATGCTTATTCATGCTTGCCAGATTGGCTTTTTTGATGCCAAATGAACTCTTTTGGGCTTTTTTTTCTTTTTGGCATTATATAAAATCTTTTAACTTTTTTTCGAGGACACAATAACGAATTAAAATTCTATAGAATCGAATCTAATTCTTATCGAATTAAAAATATCAATTAAAATTCTATAGAAAGTTTTTATTAGTCGGGTTTTTATTATCAATCGGTGAACTATTTAATTGCAGGAGTGACAACAAATGACTTCTATGAAATTGCACCCACTAGCAACTCTTTTGTTAGCGGATTAAACAATACGAGTCCTTTGTTCTCACTCCTGCAATTAAATAGCTGATTGACAATTGCATATGGGCACGAAGTCTAAAACTCTGTAGAACTACAGTCTTTTATTTAGTTATTTAACAATAAAATTTCATTTGATTTTCATTTAGTGTTTAATTTTATTTCATTAAAGCATTGTACAAGTAGTCTTTTTTGTTAAATATATATATAATATATATATATAATGTTACCGGCAAAGTATGAAATGCAGGCATTGTATAGAATGCCTGGCGTGGCATTGTATAGAATGCCTAGGCAATATATAGAATGCCTGGCATTTTAACGCAAAATATGAAACGATTAATATTATATATACTTTGCCTAGGCATTATATAGAATGAGTAATGCTATTTTTGCAAAGTATTAAAAAAGAGTCATGAAATCAACATATGAAAATACACGAAAGATGTTAAATTAATACTTATTTATGAAAATTTAAAGGAACTTTAAAAATATCAATAATTTTGTCAAACAGGGTGCAAATTATAACATATAGCTTATATATATAAATAAAATAAGTAACGTTTATAAATAAATACGCAATTTTTAATCCTTTGACTGCTATGGACGCATAAATGCACAGCTAAAGCTATTGGTATGGAATATGGACGCATATATGCGTTAAAAATTGTTTCTATTAAAAATACAAGAATCAGCATTATCGATGAGTTCAAGATAGTCACATATATTTAATTGCTTATCAATAGCAATAAATAAAAATTTATTTATATCCGAAGCGATTTCATTTGATAGAATGTTACTTCTTTCAGCAAATGACAAATGTGATTGCAGTAACATTGCAATAATATAATAATATATTATTATTACTATAATTATATCATAATGGAGAGATTTTCATTTTGGACAAATTAAATCAATATATGAAAATACACAAAAGATGTTCAATTAATACTCATTTATGAAAATTAAAAGGAACTTTAAAAATATCAATAATTTTGTCAAATAGGGTGCAAAATATAATTGATTCATTGTCTCTCAAAAATAAAAATAAAAAACTATTTATCTGATGAATTATATTTTGAGCACATTTTAGGAATACAGTGGATTCTGCGTAATTGGGACAAATCTCAAAGAACGAAAACCAAACTAATAAACTAATACAAAATTTAAATGCATAATTGGGACATAGCAGAAAAGGAATTTTCAATTTTTGATATATTTTAGGGATTTTTCGAAAGTATGGCTACACATACATACACTAATCTTTGCCAAGATGTCAAGAAAGAATTTTACACTCAAGTAAAATTGCTTGGCTGAATAAAATTAAAAGCCAGCCATTTAATACAAGCTATCGTAGATTCGCTGAAATAAACCAAAATCTACCATAGACGTGTCTCCTACAAAAAGAAAATCAACTGCGTAAGGAATGGCATTACAGAAATTCAAGGAACATCGAAAAGAAAGCGTGATGGAAAGGATTCAGAAGACGAAGTAGCATTAGATCAATGGATTTCTATAGTTAGCGGGCGAGGCGTGAATATCAGCAGCCCAGTGTTAAAGACAAAGTCAGAGGAAATCGGTAAAAATATTAATAATTAGGTACCTATTTTAATAAAGCATTAAAATAGGTACCTAATTACATTAGGTACCTATTTTAATAAATCATTAAAATAGGTAACTAATTATTATTTTTTTACCTACGAATTACATATTTTATCTTAGAATTTATTATTACTTCGTTTAATTAGGACAAAATGGCTTGGTCCAATTAAGCAGAATCCACTGTATTTTTTAAGTGAGCTGAACAATTTAAAATTGTCTGCATATTTTTCCAGGAAAAATCCAAAATCCGGGAAGTTTTTTTGAATGATTTACCTTAAAATGTTTTTAAACTAATTATTACGATTGTCTATATCTTCATCAATTATCAACAACAACAGTAGAACTATTGATAACATTCATGATAAGAACAGAATTAATGATTCACTTGTTGAAAATCACATCATTTTAATAAACTCACTTGTTATTCTGCAAATTTCATTTATAGTATATAACTCAATTCCTATGACTAAGATCTTCCAGTCTTATATTTGTTAAAAATGCGAGTTTCATCTACTTCAGTACTACTGTTCCAAGAGATAAAATAAAATCGATTCTTTACATTCAATTTTTCCAAAAAAATTTTTTTTGTGGATTTTTTAAAAATTAGATGTCCGAAGGCTGGGGTGTAAATGCCCGTCTATAATAGTAAATCTAAACGATTATTCTTCGTTTATTAGTCTTTTCATGATTTCATTTTGCTTCTTCGCGGGGCCAGATTGGTGCAATCGATCCAATCGGCTTTGATCCGGCACTGAGCGGAAGTATTTTATACTTTGCCTAAATAGCATCAGTCATTCTATATAATGTCTAGTCAAAGTATATATAATATTAATCGTTTTATACTTTGTCTAAAAACGCCAGGCATTCTATATATTGCCTAGACATTTTATACAATGCCTGCATTTCATACTTTGCCGGTAACAATGCTTGGCGGGCCGCATAAACATGTTTAACGGGCCGCGTGTTGCTCATCCCTGCTCTAGAGTGATGGCGGCCGGATGGCCGAGTGGTAACTGTCGGTGTGACACGCAGGAGGACCCGGGTTCGCGTCCCGGATTTTTTTGGGGTACTGGGCCCGGATACTGATCCCCGTCCTTCACCATCCGGCCCCTCCACGGGTGTGGGTGAAGCCCGTGGTTGGAACTGGCCCCGGCCCCTTAGTAATCTCCTTGATTGGAAAGGGGGCGTAAAATATGTAAAAAAAAGATCCTCCAGAGTGGTAAGCCACAGGTTTACCACGCTGGCCGATAATATTTATCAGATATCAACTTCAGCGGTTATCAATACAATTTTAAATAAAAATGCAAAGTAAGCTCTAAGGAAAAGGATTCTGGGGAACTAACGGATCAATAATTCTCAGCAAGCCAACAAGATGGACATACTATTGTAAAGATTAAATAAAAAGATAAAGTCCAGTTTTTGAGTTGGATATATTGGGTTATAACAAATAATTTCGGGTTGTATTAAAAAAGATAAGCTTACATTTAATCAATCATATATTCACCATTGTTATTAATTATAGGCAATTAATGAATGCCTTCTGAATAAAAGTTCTTATCTTTCAATACAAAAATGTCTTCAATGAAATTGACTTCTTCATCGTTATTGAACTTTTTCCCATTTAATGCATTTTGTAATGATCGAAACAGATGATAATCGGATGGCACAAGATCCAAAGATTATGCTGGATGTGGTAATACTTATCATTCGCCCTCCAAAATTTTTTCCTGAACGACTTTAGGCTAGTCATTCAGGAGAAACTTTACTGAATAATGAGAGCAATTTTTTCAATATGTACAGAAAAATGGTTATACAGTAAGTACATAAATGGAGTAAGACTCCATTTAACGCGGGGGTTACGTTCTAAAAAACGAAGCGCTAAATGAAACAGCGTTTTTTTTGCATATTTTACGCATGTATCACTTTTTTAATTATTTTATTTTGTAATATAATTACCTATTGTATTACATTAATTATAGACATTTTTTATTGCTAATATCAATTCAATATACGTAGCATTTTTGTTTATTTTATTTTGTAGCATGTATTATTACTGTATACATAGGATTTTTTTAATTTTATTTTGTAACATGTATTATTACTATAATATACATAACATTTTTTAAATTTTATTTTGTAACATGTATTATTACGTGAATAAATATATATATACATAGCATTTCTTTAAATTTTATTTTGTAACATATATTATTACTATTATCATTAATTATAGACATTTTTTATTGCTAATATCGATTTGTATTCATAATCATTCATGAAAATCAAAAATATTCAAGTAAATAATAAATGTTTATGATTGGGAAGGTTCGTCCTGGTTTTACACTGTTTTTTCAGTATGAAGTCATCTAACGTCGTTTGCCTTTTCCTCTCGTTCAGCAAGCAATTGTCGATAGCGATACATCGCATCCATGACACTTCATTTTACCTTTGAACTTCTATCAAAATTTGGATCACTTTATAGAAACTTATCCATAATTTCCCTAATATTGTCTAAATTTGTTTTTAGAAAATCCGTTGCAAGTTCCTTTTGCTCCTCATCTTCAGAAACGCTAACTTCCTCGTCTTCGTGTGATTTTTCTGATTTATATAAGGGTTTGAAAATCACGCCAAAGTCAATCAAAGAAATATTGAATTCAGAAAAAACCGCGTTATATCGAAACAGCGTTAAACGGAGCAGTGTTAAGCAGGGTCTTACTGTATTATATATTATATTCAGGGCCGGATTAAGACCTTTTTAGGCCGATAGGCATAAAAATTTTTTTAACAAATTATTCAACATTTTTATTGCTTTTGGGATCCTTTAGACTAAAATTGTTCTGGAGAAAATTTTGGAGCTCGAATGGTCAGTTTACCACATTCAACATATTCTCCAGAAGTGTTTAATATCTATTGCAATTCTTTCTACAAAACACTTTTTCTGCCATGCTGTACTATCAAAGGAAAAGTAAAATGTTACTTTTGATAGTATAGTATAACGGAAACAGCGTTTTATAGAAAGCAATACAATAGATCCTTCGATACAGCAAATAAAATAATTACAGGTTACAAAACCTTTTTCAGAAAGGAAATGAGGTTTACGTAATCATCTTGTTTAGATGCACAACCTTTCAATCAATGTTGCCATTGAAGATAACTTCAATGTCATATAAGGCAACACTGCAACCACTTAAAAATGGCGGACATAAAAGGCCTGGATTACTTCTCTAGTAGTAAATTATGTAATTCGGATATTAATGCATAATTAACCGTTTGTAACTCGCTTTTATATCAGATTGTACTTAATTTAGATCAAACATCGATTTTAATTTTTAAAAAAACTGGCTTACTTTCTAGGTTAAACTTGTTTTCAGCACTTTCAAAAGCAGTTAAAGGAGAAAGTTATGATTGAAGTCAGGTTATTGCTTAATCATTTTTTCAGTTAACATGTTAATTCTTTTGTTAATAATTTAGCGTAAACAAATTAATGAATTAAAGCCAATTTATTGGAATTTAAATGTTTAAACTAGTTCAGTCTGCCATCTTGAAACAAAATATAATTTTTATATCGGTTTTTTTTATTTTTCAATGGACTCAAAAATTTCAAAAAATGTCTTATTTTTTTACATTTTAGTGTCATAGGAAAATATATTCAGACCTTTCTTCGTTGCACGCTTCTAAGACGGAAAAATTGTTTTTGCTTGTTATGAAAAGTATGTCCTAGATATAATGAAATTATATATAATTTTAAAAACCTAGAAATGCATACAAATCCATAATTGATTTAAAAAACTGAAGATTGCAAACATTCTGAAATGATTCCTTTTTTTCTATTCCAGAAGTAACCGGTTTTCTTTTAAGTGGATCAAACTTGCATTTTATTAATTGATTTCTCGAAACAGCAGACTCAAGTACAAGACATTAAAATTTTTTAATAATTTTTCATGGTTGTCTTCTGCAACATGACACTATAAAAGAACTAATCAGAAATCCTTGATTCTGTAAAAATTCTAATTGAAATTCTCCGAATATGTAAAAAATCAATTCAGCAATTTAAGAGAAACTTGTGATTATACAAAAATAGAATTTTCAATTAAATAATATAGAATCAGGTATTTTTCATTAAAAATTTGAGATTCTATTGAAATTAATTAGATTGATTATTATGAAACTAACTAAATTGTTGGAAACTATTAAGAAAACAAAGCTTGTTCATTGGAATTAAACAGATTTTTAATATGCGAATTAATGCGATGTTGAACAATATAATTAAGTTGTTAGCAACTATTAACTATCATTATCGTATACTATAAATTCTCATTGGAATTAAACAGATTTTTAATATGCGAATTAATGCGATGTTGAACAATATAATTAAATTGTTAGCAACTATTAACTATCATTATCGTATAACTATAAATTCTATGTTTTAAACAACTATTAATAATTATTATATGGATTTAATTAATTAGATTATTAAAAATTATTAACAATTATTATTATTATTATTATCTAAATTCTAATTAGATTGTTGGCAACTATCACCATTATCTGGATCCTAACTAACTAGATTGTTGGCAACTATCACCATTATCTGGATCCTAACTAACTAGATTGTTGGCAACTATCACCAATATCTGGATCCTAAGTAACTAGATTGCTGGCAACTATCAGCATCATGTGGATCCTAACTATATTATTTCCAACTATCAGCATCATCTGGATCCTAACTAGATTGTTGGCAACTATTCCCAATATCTGGATCCTAAGTAACTAGATTGCTGGCAACTATCAGCATCATGTGGATCCTAATTAGATTGCTGGCAACTATCAGCATCATCTGGATCCTAACTAGATTGTTGGCAACTATCACCATCGTCTGGATCCTAACTAACTATATTGTTGCCAACTATCACCATCATCTGGATCCTAACTATATTGTTGCCAACTATAACCATCATCCGGATCTTAATTAGATTGCTGGCAACTATCAGCATCATCTGGATCCTAACTAACTAGATTGTTGGCAACTATCACCAATATCTGGATCCTAAGTAACTAGATTGCTGGCAACTATCAGCATCATGTGGATCCTAATTAGATTGCTGGCAACTATCAGCATCATCTGGATCCTAACTAGATTGTTGGCAACTATCACCATCGTCTGGATCCTAACTAACTATATTGTTGCCAACTATCACCATCATCTGGATCCTAACTATATTGTTGCCAACTATCACCATCATCCGGATCTTAATTAGATTGCTGACAACTATCAGCATCATCTGGATCCTAACTAGATTGTTGGCATCTATTGATTATTACCATCATACAGATTTTAATTAATTAGATTGTTAGTAATTATTAACAATTATCTGGATTTAGCTATTGTTAAAAATTGTTAAATGCAACTATTTCCTGAATACATGATGATTCAAAAAAGTTATGGCAAAATTTACAGATTTGTAGAGGATAAAATTCTGAGTAGAAAAGTCTAGTGGAGTTTTTTGACTTGAGGCTCCATTTAAAAGATATAACCGTTAAAAGTTTTCTGACGTCATTTCCGGTTCATTTAGAAACTATTTTTTTAAATAATCTTATTTAATGGTTTTAAAATCGTCTTTAAATTTTAACTACTTAAAAACTATCCTAAAAAACATAAGAGCATCGACAACAGGTTGTTTATTAAATTTAGCGACTGATTATTTAAATGAATGTAATTATCGATTACGTTTCATTTAAATAATCGGTTGCTAATTTAACAATCTGTTCTCGATGCTCTAAATTTTTTTAGCAGTTAAAATTACTCTGTAGATGATTTTAAAAACAACAAATAAGATTATTTAAAAACAGTTTTGACTGAACCGGAAATGACGTCACAAAACTTTTAAGGGTTATCTTTTTTAAATCAGGGGTTCCCAAAGTTTTGCCTAGGTGGGCCAAATATTAATTTCCAAAATATCTGGCAGGCCAAAAAAAGTGATATAGAAAAATACGTTCAAATCGATAAAAAGTTACACACAAGAGAAAGATTTATACTAATTTTATAACAAATCGTTCTTTATTTATGACAATAATTACAGGTATCCCTCGCTATACGCGATCTCACTTTACGCGTTTTCGCTAAAACGCGATTTTAAAAAGTAAATTAACTTTTTAAATTTAAAAAAAAATTGTTAAAAATTCTCATGTGGATGAACTGCTCGAGTACCACTCATCAGAACTCAACTAATGAAGAGTTTCTGGAAATAGAAAAGAACACGAATGACGAAAGTCAGGAGTCCTTTGTTGCTGAGCCCATCAAACAACTTTCAACAAAACAAATGACTGAATTTTTTTAAACATATTGGCAGTGCTGTCAGAATAATTGAAGAAAATGATCCTAATGAAACTAAAAGCACCAAAATTGCGAGAGAAATTCAGAATTCTTTGGCTTGCTACAAAGAGCTTTATAGAGAGAGAGGAAGAGAATACTGCCCGTCAGCTGTCTGGACTGTTTCACTAAAAAAATTGAAGATCATCAGCATATCATCCCAGTGACTTCAAGAGAGCAATAGAGTGATGATCCAGACTCACAAGACCCAGTCCATTCAACATTGAAGACTGTCCGAATTATGTAGTGTTTAGTTATTTATGACTTGTATTAATTAAATTCATTCATCCAACCATTCATTAAAATTTGTGTTTTGTTTATAAGTTTAAATAATTCGTTTGTTAAAATTTGGGGGTAAAGTTTTCATTTTTTTTTTTTTTATCCTTTTAAAGAAGCCCGTATCCCTATCTCACCCGTGCTAAATTCAACTCACTTTACGCGATTATTTCATAGAACCAATTAATCGCGTAAAGCGAGGGACACCTGTACCTTTCTTTTAAATTTGTGTTTTGTTTATAAGTTTAAATAATTCGTTTGTTAAAATTTGGGGGTAAAGTTTTCATTTTTTTTTTTAATCCTTTTAAAGAAACCCGTATCCCTATCTCACCCGTGCTAAATTCAACTCACTTTACGCGATTATTTCATAGAATCAATTAATCGCGTAAAGCGAGGGACACCTGTACCTTTCTTTTTACAAACTGTTTAAAATAACACATTTCAACAATAATTAAACAAAATTAACTAAATAATTTCAAATAAAAAAAGAAAAAATAAATAAATTCTTCAATCGAAAGTGTTATGCAGTTGTTGTTTTCTTTTTATATCATTGAGCCTTGGTTCTAAGTCTGTTGAATGTATTGCTTCCGATCTATTGAGCCTTGGTTCTAAATCGGTTGAATGTATTCTTAACATAATGTTCATCAGTTAATTTTGATCTCAATTTGGACTTATTAATACTCAGTGGTTCTAAGTCAGTTGAATGTATCCTTAACACAGCTTGTAAATGTTCCAATATCATTGACCCTTGGTTCTAAGTCGGTTGAATGTATTCTTAACACCTCTTGTAAATGTTCACCAGTTAATTTTGATCTCAATTTGGACTTATTAATACTCATGATTGAGAAAATATGCGAAAAAACTTTCTCAATACATATTTGGATGCACTTATACACGTATTTTTTAACTGAACAATTTTCAATTATATGATAAAATTTATTCAATTTTTGTAAAATTGTAAATTATCTCTATGAATTCCAAATCGCGGATGATCTGACATCGCGGGCCGCACTTTGGGAACCCGTTTTAAACGGAGCCTGAAATCAAAAAACGCGACTAGACTTTTTTTACTCAGAATTTTAACCTCTACAAGTCTGTAAATTTTAGCACAACTTTTCTGAATCACCATGTATATTCCTTTGCCTCCTGTGGCTGTATTTTTTTTTTTTTGGTCTTCATAAAATTTTATTACCCCTTCAATTTTTCTTAATTTACTTTTCAAGTAAATTAAGAAAAATTGAGGGGGTTTGACGAGCCCCCCTTGCGCCCAATTTTTCGGGGAAGTCAAATTATTCTGGGTCACCATTTAAAACTCTAATCACGTTTTCTTTTTTATCTACACAGGTCAGAACGAGTTTCACTTTTTTTATGTAACACATTCAAATGTTGTTAAATTATTATCGTACAGTAAATACAAACATGTCAACACTTTTAACACAAAACAATACATAAAAATTATTGCCGATATACTGCATTAAAGCAATTGCAGAATATAATTTTAATTTTTTAACAATTTTGTTTTATACTATTGTTTAAAAAGTACGAAACAATTATTATTATCTATCACCTAGATAGACAGTAGCAAATAATACTAATGCAAAAAAAAAAATTATTTTCATGTAAACGTTATACGTTGTCAACAGGGTGTGTGATGTCATAAAATGTCCACTTGACATTAATGATTTTTTTTAACTGTTGCCAATCTGGTTTCAGGACTTTTCTCTCTCTTCCACCATAATTAAGCCGTGCTTGTCAACAGGGTGTGTGATGTCATAAAATGTCCACTTGACATTAATGATTTTTTTTAACTTTGCCAATCTGGTTTCAGGACTTTTCTCTGTCTTCCACCATAATTAAGCCGTGTGCCACTAACTTTCTACATTCTATTTTTATAGATTTTAATCTAGTGCTTTCCTTAATTCCTAAAATTACGATTTATACGGAATAGCTTCAGATTAATCCTATTTTTTCTAGGAAAAAGTGAGACCAACTTTCTGATATCGACTAGTTAAATAGATAAATCAGAAAACTGGAGCTCAAGATTTTTTCAAGGGGGGGGCTCGTCAAATCTTACGTAAATTTCTATGTTATAGATGCTCACTGGTGCGGAAAAATTACTTTATTGATTACTGAAAATAATAATAATCTGTGACAATTTTATCTATTAAGATCGCTGGGAAGAAAACCTGCATTTCCTCCTTCCAGTTCTTTTTTCTTCGTGTGTGTGTGAATTTGGTGATATTCGCAATATGTAAACTCATTTCTGCTCCCGTTGTTTTCCAGTTCTTTTTTTTTTCGTGTGTGTGTGAATTTGGTGATAATCGCAATATGTAAACTCATTTCTGCTCTCGTTATTTATTAAATGCACGGTGCAGAAGTGAAAATTTAATAAAAATAAGGTTTGCACTGGCAGGAGTTTGCACGTAAACACAATAGAAAATCGTTATGTAGCGTGAGGTCGTTGACTTTACGCTCCTGTTTTATCCACTTTAATAATGTTCGGGTGGCTGTTATTCTCGTGGGAATATCCATATCACGCGTGTTTTTTTATATATCACGAAGAATCGAGTGATTACGGTTAACGACAGTTGAATAGTTTTATTCCTTTAGTAATGTTTATGGTTGCTGTAGTATCAGTTACGCGGACGAAGTAGATCATCGATTGATCGGAATGAAAGATAATTCATTCAAAATATTCATCGAACGTATTGGTGGCGCACGCAGCGTATCCTTATCACGCGAAATCGAGAAATGTGGTGCAAATGTAGGACAACCGTTCGCACAAGCGAGACATTTCAACATGTTCGAATGCGAAGAAACACACGTATATTTTCTCGCAACGGTTGGTGTGACGTGTTTCGTGGTGTTCGCTATATATCTGCTGAATATCATCGTGAAAGGAATCAAACTCTTCCTCGTGTCACGTTGTTTTCCTCCCAACATCAAGAAGTACGGAGAATGGGCGATAGTAACGGGTTCAACAGACGGTATAGGAAAATCCTACGCTAGAGAACTTGCACGAAGAGGATTAAACATCGTTCTGGTCAGCAGAAATCTTCAAAAGTTGAGAAATACGGCTCGAGAACTGGAAGAGGAATTCGATGTTAACGTGGATATCATTCAGGCCGATTTTACTAAAGGATGGGAGATGTGCGAAAGGATTAAAAACGACCTGATGCACAAAGAGGTAGGAGTACTGATTAATAACGTAGGATTAATGGCTCCGCTTCCTTGTTACTTTCTATCACTCAGCCATCAAGATCTTCTGGATATAATACACGTTAATATCACTTCTGTTATACTTATGACGCACGTTGTCCTGCCGGAAATGTTGAAGAGAGGAACAGGAGTCATTGTGACTATGTCTAGTCTCTTGTCACAGTTCATCAGTCCTCTGGTCAGTTGTTATGGAGCTGCAAAAGCTGTCAGCAACTCTCTAGGAGTGGCTCTTTCCTACGAGAAGTTTCCGGGAATAGTTTTCCAAACATTGATCCTTTCGTGCGTGGACACTAGCTTAGTAGACTACAGCGGTGGATTTTGGAAGCGCAACCCTTTTATTACCAATCCTGATTCCTATGCTAAAAGCGCTATCAATACTTTAGGCTTTAGTACGCATACTACAGGATACTTTGGGCATTCTGTACAACTCTTTATGAAAATGCTACCGGAGTCAGTAACCAAGTATTTGATGTACTGGACAAATTTAATCATGTACAGGAAACAAATAGCACGTGTTCGACCTGAAACATACTGATGTAAAATGTGATGAATAGTAAAATATTTTCAATGTTTAAACAGTTAACCAACTTATTCTACATTCCACGATCTATACAGTAACCAAAACAACTTTCGACATTAACAGCTGCAGGAAATGAATGTTCTACTAACAACGTTTGCTTATTATGAAGGTTTTTTTTTCCTCCGTTTGCAAGTGGCTAAAAATCTAAATTTTTATCCCGTCCATATTTTGATACGTGAAAGCAAGTTTGGAAAGAGGACAGTGTTATTTTTAACGTATTACTCGACCGGATAATGGGGACAACTGGCGTTACAATAACCTTATTGTTTATTATTCCAAGATGACAATTTTGCGTTCTAGTATCGCAAAAAGTTGAACTGTGCATGAACTGGATGACTATGATATTCGGAAATCAACTATAATGCTGATGGGAAAGTAAACTAACGAGTTTTATGCTATTTATTATCGAATCTCTCCAGGAAAAAAGCAAAAACTATCAGGTTGTGTGTCTGATCTATGAATAAAACGTTTTTGTAACCTGTTGTATATGATGCTATTGTATGAGTAACTTCATAAATCTCTTTCTTGTTCATCTGTAATGGTGTGTAAGGTTATTAGAGTAAATTTTATTGCTAATTTGCTTAAAGTTTCTATCTGTTTTCAATTATATTCATCCAAAAATTATAGCTAAACATGTATAAAAAAAAAGGAAGCCAACAGGCTGGATAAAGTATGCAGCTTCCATTAATTTAGCTTTGTTTTATATGTTTTAAAAATAAAATTCTATGTGAATTAACCCAGAATTCAGAATGGAGAAATGTAAAAACAAGGTTTACAAAAATTTGATTACATTTTCCACATCAGAATTTTCTCCTAAAGTATATAAACTAGCTATGAACAGGCATTTAAAATCCACCTTTTCGTAACACCTGTTTTCTATCATTAAAAGTATTAAAAATAATATAAAATTAGAAATTTTTATACTTACATCTTGCTTTAAAATGATACAGGTTATCCAATCATCATTATTGGTTATCCTTGCACAGAAAAATAAAATTTGGTTGCGGACTCTTCCCAATCTGGCAGAACAAAGAGTCATGAAGTAGCTTATTCCACTACATAGCAGCTGTGTAGATGCAGCTGGCCTAACTCTAATTAGAAGGAAACAGTAAAAATTATCACAACAGACATCCTTCTAATAATTTTATCTGTTCCAAAACATGGCAAAGGGCAGTTAATGTATGGCTTTTATCAAAAATATATTTGTTAATCTGTTTAGAATAGAAATTAAATCAGTTTTAATTTAAAAATATCAAAACTTTCCAACTGTATAGTGAATTCTGATGTTTACTGTGTTCCATTCGCTCTTGAGTAATAAATCAAATGATTCCACAAATGTCAAGATAGGGAGAAAATTATTATGACTACTTAAATATATATGAATATTTTTAAAATGTTCTTGCACAAGTGGAAATTTTTTGAGCAGTCAAAATAGTTTAATTTGGGGAAAAAAAATGCAATAAGGAACAATATTTTAAATATGAGTATTTTCCATAAAATAAATTTTATTTATTCATTCCATAGAATCTCTTATGCCTTTATTAATGTGCTCATTCATATTCCTTCATATTTTTCTTCGTATTTTGTTATTGGTAACAAAAAAGAGATGACTCACGTGAAAATTATCATCATAAACTAACAAGTTCTACTGCTTCTAGGAATACAAGGAATACCAAGCATTTTGAGCATGAAAAATGCACTACTTTATTATTAGATATATACTGTATATGCTAATAATAATCTCAGGTAATGTTTTTGGCCTTCTATGGCTGCCCTCAGCTGGTGAGGAGGGCCACAGAAGACCAAAAATGTTACTGGAGATTATTATTAGCATATGTAGTATATATCTAATAATAAAGTAGTGTATTTTTCCTGCTTAAAGTGCTTGTGATTCCTTGGAAATTATTATTATTATTTCTTTAAGTGATCATTGTTTCATGACATTCCTTTAGTTTTCTAATATGATTCTGTCTAAACCTTTCTAATTAAAATCTGAAAGTTTTAATTTAATTTATATTACATTTTATCATAAAATTTTCTTGATATAGGTTAAATGCACATCTCACATACATTTTTGTTTTTTGTTTCTTCTCCTATTAATCAGATTTAGTTACAGAGTTATGATAATTCCACTTTTATTAAATGAAACAGAAAAGTAAAATACAAAGCCCTTTAGCAGTCTAAAACTTTGGTGGCACTGACAAGAGTGCTTTCAGATGTGGTCCTACCCTTTAAGTTTAAATTTTGTGTGTTTATTTTGTGTTTTTTTTTTTGTATATTTTATGCCCCATTTCCAATCAGGAAGATTACTAAAGAGACAGGGCCAGTTCCAACCACAGGCTGCATCTACACCCATGGAGGGAGACCGGATGGTGAAGGACTGGGATCACCAGACCAGGCCCAGTACCCCGAAAAATCCGGGACTAGATCCGGAATGCGAACCCAGGTCCTCCTGCGTGGCTCGCCAACAGCATCACCACTCGGACATCCGGTCGCCAATATTTATTTTGTTTAGTAGCCCCTGGTCTTATGTAACAGGGTTAGTTTTATTGTATTAGTGGCTTAGGAAGGTGCCAAGTCAGTTGAAAACATTTAAACTGAATCAAGTTTTTGACTGATAAAGGGCTTTGTATTTTACTTTTGTGTATGTTTTGTGAAGTCTTGGTGGACTTTTATGATGAAACAGAAAATATCAATTTTTTATAAATGATATATTAGTAATTATTGAAAAAGTTCCAAGTAGAAATAACAGTTTTAGAATAAATTAATTTTATCATATTTTTTATAAATGATATATTAGTAATTATTGAAAAAGTTCCAAGTAGAAATAACAGTTTTTAGAATAAATTAAATTTATCATTATTTAATTTAATTTCATAAAGTACAGGTCAAATATTGTTTATAAACAGACACGCAATGTCATTTCTTCTTTCGTTCATGTAGGAATGTAAAAATTTCTAGATAATAACAGTTTTTTTGGTTAAAATGTTACATTTTTAAGGAGTATCCAGTTTTCCACTGTTACTGCTTGTTTTGTTCAAATAGGTATGTAACATTTTTTTCAAAAATACTGTTTTTTTGGAAGAAAATGTTACATTTTTAAGGAGAATTCAGTTTTCCACTGTTACTGCTATTTTTGTTCAA